>OMKX01106712.1:0-16209 GCA_900302425.1 Brosme brosme
AACTGGAATAAACTCCCTGAGGATTTAAGACTTGCCCCAACTCTGACCACTTTTAAAACTAGACTGAAGACTTTTATGGTTGCTTTAGTTTTCTGCTAAATCTTAAATACATTGCACTTTCTAAAATGATTTGTTCTGATCTTAAATATATTGCACTTTCTAAAATGCTTTTTAACTTTGCCTTTTTTTTATTTTTTTATTTTATTTTATTTATTTTTATTATTTTTTTTTCTATTTTATTTTACTTATCTATTTTATTGTATGACAATGTTTCTACGTGAAGCACTTTGAGTCTGCCTCGTGCATGAAAAGTGCTATATAAATAAAGTTGCCTTGCCTTGCCTTGCCTATATATTAGACATATTATTTTATTGATGAACCTGCAAAAGCTAGGCTGAATACCAATATAAAGAAATATGTACTGTGTGACACAGAGGAAGAGCAACGTGCCCAACTGAATGTGGCCCTCAAGCTCCACCAGGGCTATGTTGTAGCTCATGGGGGAAGCATGGTGGAACTTCTCGTGGACGGAGACATTCTTTATGAGGAAGGCCTGTTCCTCTTTGTCGTGTGATTGTTGGTCATACTCTCCCACAACGGCGGTGATGCTAGCGAGGGTGTTTCTTTATCAGAGTGCAGAGAGGGAGAGTCAAGATTTTGGCCATCTTTTAGCTCGAAGGCACAGAACATAATAAGATAATGTTTTTCACCAACAAAAACTATCCAGGTTTGCTTACACTGCCCTGCTTCTGCATTTGAGGCCAAAGCAACCTGAAGGGTGGCAAGCGATAGTTGGTAAGGGTAGGTTGGGAGAAATTAATAACAAATGGTGTGTGTGTGTGTGTGTGTGTGTGTGTCAGTTTCCATGTAGCACAAGTCTCAGTTCTTACATATGATGAGTTCATGAATATATTGATAGTGAACACTGACCATGTTGAAATAAGATTAGGAGAGAGTGTTGTGTGTCCAGGTGTGGATCATATCAAGTGTACCTTGAGGTGGAGGTGAAGCAGTGGGCCGCGGTCATCAGCCAGTGGTCTGTAAGGACAGCCGCGCCACAGAAATGAGATCCTTTGATCTTCAGGGAGACCTGAGGGGAGACCAGCACACAACTCCTTAATGACAAGGGACGGCATTGGAACAACGTGATTGGTTGATATTCTACGGAAATGTTGTTCGGCCTCCTCTCTTGTGTTTGTTATTTTATTAACAAAAAAACAATAATTTCTTGACAGTTTTTTAATTAAACAATTTTTATATTTCATATATGTTTTTTACATTTGATATCACAGATCAGCATCAGTGGACTTTTATAAAATGCACATAATGCATACAGAACAGCATGTATTGTTCTAGTGCATTTAACACCTTCAAACATGGTGTTAAACAACAATATGCTACACAATGAAACAAAAGGACCAGATAATAAACGCAGCTCGAGGAAAAAGGAGATGAGCAGAAGGCAACCCTGCTGACTCACCAGCCAGGGATGTGATCCATCGCGGGCCTCTGTCCCACCAACACCCTCAGGGCATGGTCCATCGGGCCCCCCCGGCCCTCAGGAGCTCCACATTTAAGACCTGGGTAGGAGCCTGCTAGTTAACGTAGCTCTGGGTACATGCTCTTGTCTTACACATAGCCCTTACCATGTATTATGTAGACACTGATACAACATCCGTCCCAGTCATTTTATCTTCTGCAATTTAGCACTTACTACTGGACTGAATGTAGGGCATGTGGACGGACACACACACACACGACTTGAATCCATTGATCAGTATCCATAGTATACACATACCTGTATTTGCAGCGTATTCACCCATGTCCAGGCAGAAACAGAGGGATATTAGAGCGCTGGTGACCTTCAGAGCAAACATGTGCATTGTTGCTACTAGGCCATAGCAGAAGGATGTGTGAGAGAAGACAAAAGGGAGGGTGACGATGCCTCTTTAACAAGCCAGAAAAACTGAATACTGGGGAGTTGGAATGTTGGCAGACTTCTTATCAGCGCCAAAACAACATATCATCCCAACGTTTTAGCTGTCACATTTACTGATGGACCATGGTCCATGAAAACACATGTATTCATCCTCAATATGTGTTGGCTGATTTATTTAAAGTCCAGACGTAAAGATAACAATGGCAATTACAAAGACCCATGTTAAAAAGGCCCATGTTGCCACCAAACAGTAAAAGATAGGGGAGGGGAAACAGAAAGTGGACTTTAAAACCCAGACAAAAGGCTGTAAACTCTACAGGAACACTGCCAGTACGTGTATTCCACGCAGTTATTTCACAAAATCTTGGGACTCTTGATAAGGATCTTGGATAAGACAAGCAGAAAATACAGTGACCTACCTTCAGTTGTGTTTGATGAACAGTGGGAGCACTAGGGTGAGTAAGAACCGCACATTAAGCCTTTTTTATATGGATACGGATATTCTAAAATAGTCTGATATGAAACAAAGTAAACACATTAACTGGTGCAACCTCGTTTTCTGTGCGGTACTTTGCGCTGATAAGTAACTGTACAATACAATTCTCTATCGTTAGTGGAGGTGCCTTTATGGACGTCAGATATAAATCAGTCAAAAGTTAGTGTACAACAGACTTCCTACTTGAAGTTAAGGGGGTTTATTTTGGGGAAATTTGCTTTACAGAGCCTGTAGTTGGTCAAATAGAAAACATACACACACACACACACACACACACACACACCAATCTGCATGCATTAATACAAATGTTTATGCCATATATGACAGAGTATTAGCCTAGTCTTCAGTCTTTCTTTTTTTTAAAGTATTCTCATTTCCATAATTCACACAGCAGATGAGAAAGAAGGACACCCAACACCACACCCAGAAAAACTAAGCCTGATATCCCCTGATGGAAACATCTGGAGGCATCATTAACACATGCAATCCAGCAATTAAGCTTAAGGGGCTTGTGGGAGATTATGTGTTGTCTGACATCACCATAGCAGCGGGGAAACCGCCCAGCTAAAGCCTTGTAAGCCTGTGGGTTCCTGTTGATGCTAGGCAGCATAGCCGGACCCACCAGGCACAGTCGTGACTCAGTTCCTTTCAGGGCTGCCTGTCTGCCGTTGCCAGGTATGTGCAGATATAGGGAGGATTTAGCGACAGAACCCTAATCGTTTAGACATTGGAGAGTATAGGCAATAGCCAGAATGAAGGCGCAAAGTAAGAGGGGTAGGATAAGCCAGGTACCGTGACTGTAGACATTCAAATCGAGTCATATTATAAGCCGCTCACATGATGAGTTATTGTTGTTTAGGTACTTTCCTTTCTGTATTGGTTATTTAGAAATGTAGATACCATTACCCGCTGGCAGAAAGCCAGCTATACCAGTAATTGTTTTACTAGAACTACAGGCAGGAAAACCAAAATAAATAAATGCTTCAAGAGGAATTAAATATAGTTAACTTTATTCTTTTTAAATTTACAAACAAGGCACCCATTGATTCATTTATTTTTAAGAGGTTACCATTGACAATGCAAGAACTCGTTTTAGTCCCAATGAAAAAACACGCACACACACACGCACACACACACACACAAAATGGCTGTCATTTGTGAGCTGCACCTCTAGTAACGCGAGTGTGTATGGTAATGCAACATTATGGAGGGGTGGACCCCAAGAACAGAACGCAAAAAATAAATACAGTAATGGGGTACTTGTCCAAACCTTCTGGCGCACTTCTAGCTTAACCGGTTGAGCACAGGTGATCTTAGAGACTACACAAGAAAGCCAAAAAGAGTAGAACAAAATAAATGGATAGAATTTGTGTGGGTTAGCAAACCAGCACAATGTTTAACACGCAGGAGCCAACTATTACAGGGCGGTTAACTAAACAAATCGTACAAAATGGGAACCCATAAGTCAAATATATATATAATGAGCATAAAAACAAATTTAGAGAAAAGAAAAAAAAGGGAAACGTTCCTATCAATAATCTTATTTGAAAGTACAGGAGCGCTGGGGCGTTTAATGCCAAATGAAACGTTGTGATTCTTTAGATTTCCTGAATGCATAATAATCATGGCAATGATGCAGCTGTAGCGAACAGGAAGTGATTTGGGAAAACAAGACATGGACATGATCCAGTAACATCTACACCCTGACATAACAGAATGTGCAAAGGCACAATAAATCCTTCTCAGTTATCAACTATTAATGTTGAAGGAACCCTGAATTACATTTTTCCAATAATCCTCAGACAGGAGAATCCACACAGTACCAGAGCACATACAAACCTGACAAAATGACCCCAAACTGCCCAAAGCTCCCACTCGCAAGACATTGTGTGGATATAGAGATTATAAAAACTGCGGAGATGTTAAGTATTCTTAAAACAAAATTTACAGGCAACAGTGTTCCGTGCAGTGAGTATTGGGAAGCTTGCCACTGTGCAAAAATAAAATAAAAACATGTTGCGTAATTTTGTTACATTCACAGGATAACATTACAAGTACACAAAGTGTTGACTGACCGGCAACTCGACAGTCACATTCATATCCTTGCAGTCATGTTAACATCCTTTTGTGGTTGAAAACATGATTTCCGTTCTTTCACATTGGTTAACAATTGAACCTTCAGGCACAGGTCATGCCAAGTTTTTGCAGGAGTGCAATTTATCCTTTAAATCGTATGGCCATCACTCATCCTGCAGAAATGCCGAGACCAGTGTCGTTCCTTAATCCACACCAACATGAAAATCCTCAATGTTTAATAGCACACAATAGTACACTTTAATGCCAGGTCAACCCATGTTAAACGACTCACTACAGTGACGAGTAACGAGAAAAGAGGGGGAATTAAACCAAAAGCACACTACTACAAGGGTTATGAAGCATGTGGTGTGTACATAAGGCTTCACAGGTCAGCCTCTGTTTTCAAGACTAGCGCGATTCATTTGATTCCACCATGATGCAAACCCTTAAACAGAGACATTTCCAGGTCTGAAACCACCCTGGAAAGGTTTGGACTTAGTACAGATTAGTAGAATTTATCGCTAAAGGTAAAATAATCTTACATAGGCAGGGAATTGTAGATTTACAGTAAGAATATGAGGAGAAAACTGGAAAAGGAAGGAAATGGGACCTTTAAGAAAATTGGTTCAATTAGAGAATTTAAAATGGATATCATATAGGATATCAGCCAACCTTGGGCGTTTATAAATGTATGGTGTCAAACTGATGAAAAAGACATACAAGTCATGATAATTATACCTACAGTGCCTCAAAGGTCTAACATCTTCCCATCAATCTCATAAGGTTTTAATTTTTTTTTTACCTTAGGAGAGGCGACCTTAGAAATACTTGAGATGACCAGAGATGGATTTCAAAAAGAGCAGAAACAAAGAACTACAAAGCTCTTAAAGATCTTCAAATTTATAATATATTTTTCCATAGGCACACGTTTCAAAGAAAACAGCTTGTGCTTGGTCAACATTTGTAAGCCAGCCATTGCATACTCAAAACACTTAAAGACATTACTGCTGGACACAAGGGATTGCCCTGATACAGTTAGAAATGTGTTACTGATTCACCAAAGGAGTTACAGTTGGTAAACGAGACAGAGGGAGATCGTTCAAAGCCAAACCCATGCAACTTTCCTAACAATTCCAAAAAGTACATCTATTCTCAACTCATTATGCATTATTGTAGACCTGGTTTTTCATTATGAAAAAGTCCAAGTGCTGCTCTTCCATCACATGAGGCTGGAACTGTGCCTAGGACCGGTGGACCAGGGAAACGTAATCCATATGAAATGGGAAAAATATAGACTTCTGGAGAACATGGTACATTTAACGATATGCAACATTGAGCTTTCCTTGGACTTTTGAGACTAGTCCCACAGTCTGTGCATGGTCATGGTGTTTAGCTGGTTTTGATGTAAACGGGTAAACGTAAAAGTAGGCGGATCGGAGTGAAGGGCCCCATGCCTAGACATCTTTCTTTCAATGCCTCCAAAGTGACAACATTTCTTCCATCTACCTCTGGTGTCCTCCTTCAGTATCTCATGGTGGAAGAAGCCCGGAAGTAGGAGAGGAACTTGAAGCAGAGGCTGACCACAAAGTACCAGATGTTTCTGGCCATCTGGGAGCGCGCGATGAAGACGCGCCAAAAGAGCACCACCAGGATGGTGTTGAAGGCATAGCGGATGTTCCTCAACCTGGAAATACAGAAGTGCTGCTTTAAAAACATTACTAGTTACTAGTAATCTTTTATTACTACAACTAGAACTAGTTGATAGATAAGATTACTTAATAAGATTTCAGTATAGCCTAGTACATACACTCCCATAAAATAACTTTTTCATCCCCAAAGTCAAAATGCATTACCGAAAAGACAAGATTATGGCAAAAGGATTGTGTTATTGGTTCAAACCACTAGCGCCCTAACCACGTAGGTAATACACCAATGGATGCCGTCAGCAGGAGCGTGTGTATTTTCAGCAAGGTGGAAGCAGTATGTGGGGCGGGTTGCAGCACCGACTTTTCTGTGAGTTACTGAGTCCTGTCCATCATTTGACCCGGTAGTAGCATAAGGTTTGCTAACCTGAGAAATGCAACATGCAGACTATTTCTAAACTTGCAGAGGAAGATTGGCTGCATTTATGTAAAAAGGTTGTGGGTCATACTGTGGAAATGTCTTAAGCAACACACAGACCTTCTGACAACAGTGCTTCATCCCATGAGTTCAGATTGTGCCAGGTCAGAATTAGAACCAAACACATGCTGGCGTAGCGCAGAATTTCTACAATGACATGATTGTATAGTCAAGACTCAGCAGTTCACTCGCCGTTTGACGTATTTGGGACTTTCCATTTGACAGAATTTGTAATTTAAGGCTCTAGCGCTTCGGTTTCCGTCGCAAAGTTCTCTGCTGTTCTGCTAGAGATTACCATAACCCTACTTGATGAATGCATTGTATTGACTGGGGAAGGACACACTTTTGCAACTATAGAAAATATTTGTATACAATATCCCCTTTTCTAAAAGGATTCCCATGGACAACTCTGTTGAGTGGAACCACCCCAGGAAGTGCACATGGAGGTTGTTGTTACGGGACACAGTAAATGTGAATATCACAATGGTAAAGCAATTCATGATCCATTTTAGCACAGTTCTTGTAAAATCATGACTAACCTTAGGTGCTGCTCATTATTTGTACTTTTACATAAAGTGTGTGCATCAAGGTGCCATCTGGCAGCTTGCTGCAGTGCCTGTGCGGTCCCATTATGTTGCTATAGCGTTGGCACTGGATAACTGCCACTATCATACAGACCATCCATTAGGAAGGATATTCTGATGGATAATGGCAAAGCAGGAAATATCTGGGCGTTGAACGCGTGTGTGGATCAGTCAGTGATTAATGGAAGGACGGACAAAGTTAAACTCCTACATTTGAATGTAGCTCCAGTAATTATGTAGAGCCTAGTCATTAGTGGATATACCAGCGTCCATGTGGCCATGCTGGTCATATGGGCCAGGTGTAGACTCACTTGTTGAGGTGTTTGCGTGCGGCGGGGAGGCCCGACAGGTCCTCGTTGAGGACGTACTTCTTGGTGCCCATGCAGTAGCTCTCCATGTACTCGGCCCAGTTCAGCTGGCGCACGTCAAAGTTAAACACCTAGCAGAAGAAGGGAGTAGAGTTTGTTCTATCTAGTTGGAACAAGAACTCAAGTCTCACCTCAACAATTGCCTTGGCTGCGTTTGGTAAAGAAAACAAAGATCCATTGTACTACTTATCCTAGAAATTGCGAACACTTGCAATGTCAGCAGCGGTCTCTTCATCTTAAAAACTCAATAAATGTTCTCCACTAAAGACATCTAGACAAGGAATGTGTATTTGAAAGTGTAATTTACATATTCACAGCAGATGGGTCTAGACCTGACTCACCAACTAGGGACCAAAAACGGTCACTGTCATTTTTTGTGGCCCTCTAAGGCAAATAGGTTTGGTATTTTAGGCTGCCGGCTCTAGGTACGTAGAGAATATTATAAAACTACAGCAGGTTATATTACAAGACTAAGAGTCGAGCAGAAATGCAAGCTTTCACCCACTGTCCGGATCATTTAAATTCCAGCAGATGCAAGAACAGGCAAAAACAATACGTCTATTCAGTGCTGATCCGAGTTTCAACACTGAATCACGCCATTGTTAATCAGACACACTCCCATCTCCCATCCCAGTGTTCATGTCGGCCATTTCTATACACACGCCCAAGGATACAAAATAGCCAGGACACGCATTGAAGACTAAAGAAATTAGATCCATTATGATGAATGAATCAATTAAAGTGTGCACACGTTTTACCTTCTTATCTTCTGGGCTCATTCGGGCCATGAGCATACTGAGGTTTTCAGTGTTCCAGGCCCATGAGTTGCTGGTGAAGTACTCCAACACCATCATGGCTTTGTGAAGACGAGTGATCGTCTTCATCATCCTGAAGGTCAGTAGGACAAGGCATTAGATACAAAAGAGATGAGACTAGATGAATGGAGAATAGAGAATTGCAGTAGTGAATCGAGTGATGCAGTGCAATAAGGCAAAAGGATGTCGTCATTGAATAGGTGACGGGAGGTGATGGGGCATCACCACTCGTCGAGTGATCGAGTGATGCAGTGCAATACGGCAAAGGGATGTCGTCATTGAATAGGTGACGAGTGGTGATGCCCCATCACCTCCCGTCACCTATTCAATGACGACATCCTTTTGCCTTATTGCACTGCATCACTCGATTCACTACTAGATGCCAGAGTTAGAAGATGTGGGTGAAGAGTGAAAAGAGATTGGTTGGGTATGGGAGGCTGTGATGAACAGCAGTATGATCTTAGGTGGTGCTGGGAGTAGAGGATAGGGTAAAAGTGTGCTTGCAACAAGCTAATCATGCAAGCGAAGGCGGTTGGTCCAAGGCAATTTTGTTTAATAATTACATTGCATTTCTTAATTGAATTGCCATTATAGCCATTTTACTGTCTGTATGCTTTGATTGCTGCACAAAACAAGTTGACAATTTTGATGTATGCTTTTCCCAGCCTCGCTTTGGATAACAGTTATCCCAATATCTGTTTATTTAGTCATCCAATGGTACAAATCTAGTATCAAATAAGAAATCACCTTGGAGACACCGCTTCTCACCTTCTTACGCGTGCAAGATTCTTAGGACCTTGGTTGACATGCAGATACGAGCAGCTCAAACCATTTACATGTCTATATTGACCCACTGATATATACCGATACGGGCCTTACAGGTCTTTGGTTTGAAATGGTGCTATGGGTGTATCGCAAATGCTTTGAATACGGGATTCAAAAGGAAATTATTCAGTCCATCTTCAGGTGAGGAGGAAATGGCCTCAGGAACGTATCCCACTTGTGTAGAGCAACATGTAGGCCACCATCACTGAAAAGTAGCTCCACAGATAACAGCGCCACTAGCAGAGACCCATTCATGAAGACTCTGTACCCATCAACACAGCCCTTGTGAACACAGGTTCATATTTAAATAAAGGTTATTGGTTGGGATAATTTGAACACTCAAGTGGAGTGACATTGATGCAGCAATAAACTTACATAATGCAGCGCTCAATAATATGCATATTAATGAGGACATCTGAGCATTAGAAAGTTGAATAAATTAAAAAGCCAATAATTGTACTTCAATTTCAATCAAATTCTGGGAAGATGTAATAAAATCCAATCTGATAAAGAATTGTATTGAATTAACTAGACATGTCACCGCATGTGCAGTTTCTAAAGAAAATGCATTTGTTTGCGCCAACTCGTGTGCGCAATATTCCGCGAGCATGCTGCCATGCTTATGCCAGTGAGTCTAATGAGCGAGCACGCCGAGTTTGAAGTCCCTAAACCGCTTTGAAGTGGACTTGCGATTGATTGAATAATGGGGCTGATCGTTTTTGTTTGATCGCGAGTTATGGCGACCCCTGCCGCCGAAGACGTACTTTTCTTTTTGGAGACATGCTCACGCGCGGTTTCTATAGGGTACCAACTTTTGACAACCCCGAGTTGTTCCCCTTTGGAATGGTTGAAGTCAGCATTTTTTTTCCCCCATTGACTTCCATTATTAAAAAAAATAGCTCGGTGAGCACCGGGCAGTATTAAGCAGTATGTGTTCTAAATTGTGTGTCATTTGGGCTTACGGTTCGGTTTCTACGATGTTATAAAAGGTTTTCCAAAACTTTCAAGGTACAGCAAAATCTATACCGACGGACCTCAGGGGTCCCTCTGGCAAAAAGAGGTCTAATAAGGTCCAGGTACCAAGTTTGAGATTTTTCTATAAAATGGGTAGCGGTTCGCGGCCGTATAGGTGTGACCACGAGTTATAGCGGCCCCTGTGGTCATAGCAGGACAAAACCTTTTGGAGACCTTCATACTTCTGTTCTACATATGCTAAATTAATTTGACAACTCACAGGTGTTCAGGTTTGGAGTGGTTGAGGCGGAGAACTTTAATAGAAAATAATAAGACACAAGATTACAATAGTGTGGCTTGCTTTGCAACCACACTAAATAGTCAATGCCCAAATAGCTCAATATTATAATTATGGTGACATGCCAACAATCTACTCTCAAAAGAGAATAGACCCAATGCTCAGATCTCCTCTAAACCAGGAAGTACTACTCATGCGGTCTCCATCACCAGTTAACCCACCCACCCACACCTGAACGGCAGTACGACAGTAGAAGTAAATGAAAATCCCTGATTAGGACCACATCCCATAAACTGGGATGTTTCAGTGAAACACCTACCAAAACACATTTCAGATAACTATTTGTCAATTGTATATTTGGCAATTTGTTGTATTCAGTACGACATATACTTGACACTGGAGCCAATTATGGTACTGCAATCAATAGACTGCAATTGCTGTCACCCCCTGAACACAACATGGATTTAGTCAAACCCTAAAAGGCACATGGCTTCACCACAACCGAATGACTAATGGATAACGGTAAACAATTCATGTTGCCAACATGGCTCGCCCAAAACACACACACTCACTCTCCTGAATAAAAAAAAAAATGTCCCCAATGCAAATCTGGTTAAAGTGCATTCCCAGGTAAATGCAGCGCATTTATAACAAACCCATGCTGGCACAGACAAACATTTGCCGTCATGACAAAGTTGTTAGCTTCCCTTCAACAAAGCCCAAGTCCAGGCGATTTCATGAAGTCACAAGCACCGCAAACTCTTCTGTCCGTTACCCTTCCTCACCCCACAACCGTCACTAGGGATGCACCGATACTTACCGATACCACTTTACGCAACGTTGAAGAGCCAGTGAACACCAAACTTTTTTATTTTAACGTGGTAATTTGTCCTATATGATCAACATGGTCATCTCTGCCATTTGATCATTTTGTTACTGAAATAAGTCCCCAATTTTGAGAAAAAAGGGGCACCGGCAGCGTGGTTTTGGTGGAGCGCTACCTGGGCAGCGGTTGACTGCGGCGTCTGAGAGAAAGTGTAGCTTTTCGGAAACGTATTGTACACCGCTACGGTGTGTGTGGATGGTAAAGCTCCGTCTGACCATCGATTTATTCAGTACCCGGGTCCGAGAATTAGGCTTACCGGACACATAGTATAACGCTACGGTGTGTGTGTGTAGATGGTAAACCTGCGTCTGAGCAGCGATTTATTTCCGCGTCCGAGGGTTCGGCTTCCTGGACACACAGTACATCACTACGGTGTGTGGCGCATTTCATATTCAACATCGCTCATTATAACGCTCATAGAACGGTACTAAAAAAGTATCACAAAGTTGCCGTGGGCCGTAACCATGGCGATAACATGACCCCATCTTTCCTAGAACTCTCAGCCCAAAATGCATTTTTTATAATCTCAGGGTTCAAATTCCGGCTGAAGCAGTGGGTTCACTGTCTCTTTAAACTGTAATGGTATTATCAAGTACTCGGTATCGGCGAGTACCCAAATGCAAGAACTTGGTCTGAGAAAAAGTGGAATCGGTGCATCCCTAACCGTCACACAACAAAAATCACCCCTTAGTGAAAACACAGGTGGTGGAATGGGTGTGTGGAACAGGTGAAGACTGAGTGGGTTTCTGGTGAGGGAACAGGACAGTTCCAGCCTTACCGGGGCTCACGGGCGGTCAGCCCAAGATAACCATCATAGATCAGTGCGGGCAGCTTGTGGCTGACCATTATCCAGTACTGATTGGTAAAGGGATTGGAGCGCAGATTGAGATTGGGCCTTCTGAAGGCACGTTCTAAGGGGTTGATCTTGAAGCTCATGTTTACAGAGGTCTCTGCAGGAGACAAGACACATACATCACAAGACAAGGAGACACAATGAGATGAGACGATGAGGATGTGCTAATTTCTTTTACCTTTCAAGCCATCAAATGCATCGTCATAAAACCATTGGCCCGTCATTATCGCTAGTTTTGTAAGGAGGTCCAAATAGTCACCAACAGGAAGGCTGTTACCCTTTACTATAGCACATTCCAGCAGATACAGTGACAAATACCAGATTCATTTGTCATAACCATCTGAATCAGGTCTCCAAAGAACCAAAGTGTCCTTCAGGCATTTTGGAAACCCAACCACAAAAAAAAAAAATACACAACGAAGAAAACCAAAGTAAAGAATGTGTAACCCACCCTGTACATGTACAATGGGTTATACATCCTTAAGCTCCCAAAGCGACAACTCCGAAGCATCACGTGACATTTAGCGCTGGCAGTGAGATTATTGGGCGAGGTATAAGCGAAGAGGCAAAGCACATTAGAAGTAAAACAGCAGAAGGTATACGGAATGGGGAGGCACAGGTTTGGTGGTCGACTCAAGTCGGCGGGGACGAGTTTACCTGGGCTCTCGTCCAATCAACCTGAGGTACAGATCATAGATGAAGGCCGGAGCCTTGTGGCTCACGGCAATCCAATACTGATTGATTAGGTGATTTGTTGTGAGATTAACATTGGGCCGTCGGAAAGCCTGCTCAAGGGGGTTCCTCTTGAACGTGGATATTACATGGTGCTCTGAGGGACAAAAGGTGTTCAATGACATTACAACGGTTACCAAGGCCACACCAAGAGTAAAACACAACCATTAATTGAGTCAAAGAGATTAGCGTTATGTTTCACTAAAGAAAATTGGACGAAAGATAAAACATCTAATTGGACGGATTGGTAGCATTCAGATCTGTTCCACATCGCTAAACAGTAGGGGGTCCGCTGTTTGTATATGTTAAACATTTGTCTAGTTGATTTATTTAGCTCATGACAGAATTAATTTAGGGCAGGGAAGGTTCAGCATAGATTCTATCATGTTAAAGAATTATTTTCATTCTCTACTCCACAGAATGCCAGGCATGTTATTTAAATGAAAAATAAACACTTCCATCCGGTTTATCAAGTCAAGCAGCTTTTGGTTATTTTACTTGATTAAGAACCGGCACATGCCAGATAATGGTTGTTGCTACCATTTTATGAAGACTAAGGTTCACCTTAGTAATGAGTCAACAAAGAGAGACTATGATTTCCTCGACTAAAGGTGCGTTCACATCAAAAGCGAATCAAATTTTTCATGCGGCGCGATGTAGAGCTGTCCCAAACGATTATTTTTCAAACGATTAATCTAGCGATTATTTTTTCGATTAGTCGACTAATCTAACGATTAATTTTACGATTAATCTAACGATTATTTTTTCAGTTACCGATTATTTCACATTACTTGATCAATGTAACTTTCCACACAATATGTAATCAAAACATTTCTTGTTAACATATCAATATTTATAAAACATTTCTTTAACATGGCACTTTTTTGTGCAATTAAATTGTGCAAAAATGGCAATTAAATTGTGCAAACTGCAAAATGATGCATTCTAATGCCAGATGTAGCATCTAACAAAATAACAAAATAAATAATAAGAAGTCACCCAGGAGGAATATACCAAAACTAAAAATACTTTTCTACTCCTTCCTCCCTATCTTTGTCTGTGTGTGTGTGTGTTGAATTCAAGATATAGTTTGACGGTTGGAGTGGAGGAATGTTAACATGTTAACATGATCCGGCGTCAGGCTTGCCCTTACAATAAAAAAATAAAATAAAAATAAAATTAATAAAAAAGACACGTCGACGCAAATTATTCATGTCGACGAATTTATGACGTCGACAATGTCGACGAGTCGTCCCAGCTCTAGCGCGATGACAGTCCTGGACAAAGTCAATGCAAAGACACGAATGACACGAAATTTGCATGATTCTATTTGCTCGAATGATGTGAATTTGCCTCATTCGTGCAAGTTGAAATATTTTAATTTTGGCGCGAATTTCGCTGAAGCTGTGTCATGAAAGCCAGACAGCGTCGAGATTCTCTCAGCGTCACTAAACGCCCTGAAGTCCTGATTATATCACAAAAGCGGCAGTCATTCAGACGCAGCTCCTGGAGAAGACCGTAAAAGTGACCAAGTTGTGTGCCTCCGGATGGTGTTATGAACCCAGACAAGACGGCATTGGGTTCTCCGACGTCTCCAGGACTTCCAAAACAAGTACAGAGTTAGTGTAATGGTGTTTATCTTGGCCATGGCTGGCGGAAAGAACCATTGCCGTTCACGCGAGGAACGCCATTTGTTCTGTGCGCGAGTAACCACTTGTGGTTCATGCGCAAAATTGTAAAAGTAGAATCGCTTTTGGTGTGAACACGGCTTAACACGCATGCACTCACTCAACAGATAGGAAACACTTAAAATACATAATCTTGAATGAACTGTCGACATTCACAAAAAAAAAAGTCCTGAATTGAATTTTGTGATTTACTACTTCCAGCAATTCGAAAAAACGCAACAAAATAGTATTACCATTTCAATCCACTCAAAATAAAGCTTACCAACTTCCCCCCAGCGGAAAGGGTTAATTCCTCCAGTGGTGCAGTTGTACACCATGATGTTCTTGGGCCTGTTCACAGAAAGAGTAATAATAAGAAACCGTGTGGACTACAGAAAGGCAGACCTAGTGGAGTGAAGACCATAAGGACTGGGTGTGCGCGTGTCGGACCTGGTGTGCATCTGGGCTCCAGAGTACCAGGCCGCGGCCAGCGTGGTGTTGATGACCACATCCACCGGCACAAGGTCTGCCACCGCGTCGTTGGCGGCCCGCATGGTCCGAAGAATGCCCTTACCAGCCTAGTTATCAGGGAAAGTGTAAGTTACATACAGAGAAATACTGGAACACACATGGAGCTCAAAGAAAAGACATGAAAAAAGGAAATATGCTTCATGTATGCCCTCTTTCTGTTTGATACTTACAGCAATGAATATTCCACTGGGTCCATTAAAGTTATCAATCCACCCCTAAATAAAAAAGAAAAAAGAAACACATTGGAAAAGATGACTAATACAATTAAATTCTGTGTACTCGTACTGTATTTCTAACAAGACAAATGTTGGCATAATCTCAACGAGTCTTGGGATGACTCACTGGGAAGGGCTCCTTCCAGCTGGCTCCCACTATGGAGGGTCTGACGATGGCCACGTTTAGGCTCCCGGCCTCCTGTTGCACCAGGTACTCAGCCAGGGCCTTGGTGTAGGTGTAGGTATTGGGGCGCTTCCCGAGTAGCTTGGGCGTCAGTACTGACACCATCTTCTCATCCATCCAGCTGGAGGGAAAATGTGTGTTATAACATTACATAGAGCTATAAAACAGGAATGCAGGTTTTAGGTGGCTGCAATCTAAATCATTTTCAACCCACACAACTGCTAATAATGGGTCAACTTCATTTCACTGGATAAGAGCAATTCTGTAATGCAATAATTCAAATTGATGAACCCTCAGGACTACACTGACTTCTTCTGATTGGCCTATCTAGCAGGATCTTAATTAGAACTACAACGTGTAAACCTTTTACTGCACTGCAGTGGCTTGGCTGGCTAGCGTGCTTGCTGCATTACTGACCTAAATAATCCTATGAAACTTGCGTTTAGCTGTTACCAACTGAATAACGTTAAGTTAAGACAAGAAAGACAAGTTAAAAAATAATGTTGAATAAGTCCTGTCTATCAAAATGTTTTTTCTGCAACATTGGCCCAAGCGTTCACAAGTAGGCGTTTGGTCATCATATCTGACATTTCAGCCAGCCAGAAAGCGTGCATAACTTGATTTGAGTCCTCGGCTGCTCTCAAAATGCATAAATGTTTAAGCCG
>OMKX01106715.1:0-14319 GCA_900302425.1 Brosme brosme
TAGAGAGGGGAGGGCACAGAGGTTGGAGAGAATGAAGGAATGCAAGGGAAGGAGTGAGGAGACAACGGGACCTCCCAATGAGCATGACCGGACAACCAGCTCCCCTTCTACAGACACAACGCTGCCCTCCCCCATCCCCATCCACCAGGGGGCCTCCTGATTGGTTACCTTGAAGGTCATGATGAGATGGGTGAAGTGAAACTCCGCCTCCAAGTCCAACTGGATGTTCACATTCTCTTCACCTGTGGGGAGGAAAACAATCATCAAACATTATTCTATACTCATTAAACATCTCTCACACAAATTGTCTACTTACTTATTTACTAATGTAATGGATGACAGCAAGAATGCAAAAATATCTTATATATCTTTTTATTTAAACTGCTGTGCAACATCACGTGACTTTAATCAAGTTTATAGATAAAGATATATAAACGACGCTCTCCAAACAAACTGATCAAATAAATGTGTTGGCTCTGTTCTCCGTACATGCTATGGAAAAAGAGAACGTATGGCCAGAACAAGACAACAGGAAGAGATGAAGAGATGTGAAAGACAGAGACAAACCGAGAGAATAGAGCCAAGAACAACAGGACACACTTATCTATGGGGCCAATTCACTTCCTTTGGAACAAATGTAAAACCACATCAATGTTTTATCCCTATATAGCAACCCTTCTGTCAATTATTTAAAAATGAGGGGAAAGGTACAAGAAAACATGGATGTTGATTGTGGATTTCCTATGCCGAGGAATGTTCATGTTTTTTTAACATGGATGGGTCATAAATTGGCGGCTAGTTAAAATCCCATCGATGTGGTCCTTTAATGAACACACAAAGGTAGCTGTTGACAGGCACATACATTCAATATGTCTCAATGTGTAGGGCATGTTAGCTGTGTCTTTGTTAGCAGGTATTAAACTGTATCCCTTCCTGCAGTTCAACCGCCGATCCCCAGCAGGTGAGCTCCCCTGATACTGCCTAGTTAACCTCCAGGAGATCCAATGAGTCCTCTACGTGTTCGTATGAAGACTACTAACACACATTGGGAAGGCTTGTTCATTGGATAGTCCACATCTCTGATCACTTTTAACAGTTTTCTGTCCTCATTTTTAAACCAAGCCACTGGTGCATTGTGTCCTATAATGCCAGACATTTCTCCCTATGGGGCTGAGGACAAAAATGTTCTCCAGTCTAAATTAATGAAGGAGGCAATTTATTTTCTTAAGTCATGGGTCACATAAACATTGCTTAATATTCCTAGAACGACTCTACACAATCCCAGTTCCAACATTTTCCATCCCTCTTTTAATTAAAATGACAGTTTTAATTTGTTTTGCTGTGTGTATTTGTTTTATCTGGCCATCTGTTTGGCTTATGAGACTAATTCATAGACCTAGATGGTTATTTCCAAACTAATATGATAAGGATGCTACATGAAACATACTCTTTAAAACTCCTCAATTCAAAAATAAATGGGGGGCAAACCTCAGCATTAGCATCACCGGGAAGTAGAACTTAAAGGGACACTTCACCGATTCAGAACCGGAATTCTATCATTATAAAATCGCTTTTGTAATATCATTTTTTTATTTTATTTCTTTTTTTAACCCAGTCTTCCCTTGGCCCAGCTTTCCTGATCTAATTTTCTCCTGAGATGACGTCAAACGCGTCATTTGACGTCGTCTCAGGAGAAAATTAGATCAGGAAAGCTGGGTCAAGGGAAGACTGGGTTAAAAAAAAACAGGGTTTTTTATATTACAAAAGTGATTTCATAATGATAGAATTCCGGTTCTGAATCGGTGAAGTGTCCCTTTAAGCTGAACAGCCAATCCGAGTGATTTCTCTCAGCGATAGCCTCTGTCCTCGATTCAACTTGCTGAATCTGCCGAAAAACCCAACAAGGGCCAACAAGTGCCAACGGTGCGGACACAACGAGGGGCCCAGACGCTCACCCACAGCCCCACATCGTCCGATGGCCAGCGTCGGCCCGGTGTGTCAGTGCCTTAGGCCCAAAGGAGACTCAAATGTAGTTCCTCTAACGGCCTTTAGGTGATTGACGGTGTTTGGAAGCAAAAAGACCAGATTTCATTATCATAACACAACGCAAAAAGAATAATTCTTCGCATGGATAGGATCTCAGTGGCTAGTGCATATTATGTATTTAGAGAGGTCCCGTTTGACAGTTTTATCTCATTAAAAAGTTATTAAGGACTAAATATGAATGAGCTTGGGTCATAGACTACTGCGAGGTAGCGCCTTATTGTGCCAAATATGGATTGTTTCCCTTTAAATGTTTTAATGACTTGTTTTTTATCTTGATGATATCGTTGTTGTTTTTTGCTCTTGTATTTTATTACAATGTCAAGTGAGTATTTAGAAACATTTTGTTATAAATACTAATTCTCATTCTGATTCTTTTATTCTGAGTATTATTATGACATATAGTGAAACCAAAGGCCGTGGTGGTGAGGGTCTGTGTGTGTATAGTGAAACCAAAGGCCGTGGTGGTGAGGGTCTGTGTGTGTATAGTGAAACCAAAGGCCGTGGTGGTGAGGGTCTGTGTGTGTATAGTGAAACCAAAGGCCGTGGTGGTGAGGGTCTGTGTGTGTTTGTGCTCCAGGTCTCAGTCGTGGTGAGGGTCTGTGTGTGTTTGTGCTCCAGGTCTCAGTCGTGGTGAGGGTCTGTGTGTGTTTGTGCTCCAGGTCTCAGTCGGTGGTGGAGGCGGGGATCCTGAAGCGTCCAGACAAAGTCAGCGGCCAAGAGGACAACATGAAGCCTCTCCTCTCGCTGGACTGAGCCCATCACAGCCTGGAGCCAGACGACACATTCACCACACACTCAAGTGCACACCACACCTTCTCATACACACAAACACACATGTTCAAAATATCTTAGCTGAAGCAGAGCTGTGAGAAAGGCTCCAGAACGCACACGCTAACAAGGACTGGGCCATACTGGGACCCTTCAGAGGACATGGGAACTAAACTGAGAGCTACTGGGACCCTTTCAGAGGACATGGAAACTAAACTGGGCCATACTGGGACCCTTCAGAGGACATGGGAACTAAACGGAGGCCCCCGGGCGTGTGGGGGCCACACTGAACGCACCATGCGAGTTCTTCTTCCTTTTCTTTCTAACGTATGCAAGCCGGCGTTCTTCATGCTATTGTCAAGTGCCAATTCCAAGTCAATATGAACTCAGTATTTATAATTGAAGGTATTGCACACACGTCAAATACATGTTTAGTAAATATTACCACAATGTTTGGCTACAATATATGGGACATGTGTTCATGGTTAAAAATTAATAATTCTTCTGTATGTATTAAGCATGGCTGATGAAGCCATGGTCGGGCTTTGCAGACAAGGTCTTGATGGTTTTTGGTTTGGATCTGGAGACCAAAGAATCTGAAAACTAGCGAGGCAGACTTTGTGTTTACTATTTTGTGCAGGGGATTGTTCCTTTATCAACACAAGTTGCTCTTCCTTTTGGTGCAAACTACACAGGGCAAACTTCACAGTATTCACAATTCTGGAAACATTTCATTTCTAAAATCACAGAAAATGTAGTTCATAATTTGTGGGATGCTTAGCTTAAATATTTCTACACTCAATTAATCGATTTGGTATTGTTCTGAACATTTTAAAAAGCTGATACTCCAATGTATTTTAGTTTGATGCAAAGATGAACACACTTTCAAATGCATATAATCTTAGTGTTTACATTATTATTATTATTATTTATATTTATTGAGTGGTTTATTGAGTTTGAGTGGTCATCAGAATGTTATGAAGCTCTGTTTTAAGTAAGATTGCAAAAAACGTGTATATAATAAGTGTTTCACAGGTGTCCATGAGGGTTTCTAGTTTTATTGTGACCGTACTAAATGTCGCTAGCTAGCAAAGTCAATGTAATCAAGCAAGACACAGCGTATAGTATTTTCAAAGATAGATTATTTTCCATATACAGTGTCTTTAATGCTGGGTATTTCACAAATACTAGAGAGTGTTCAAAATAGAGTAATACATTTAGTATGTTCCCCTCATGCTGTCCAATAATTGCAGTTGGATTTATATTTCAAGAGCTGTATTCACCAACATTGGACACACACACGGCCACACACAGAAAGCTGAAGAATGATGGCCGAATATAGGGTTGATGGGGTCGAGGGCCAGACTGAAGCTGCTCTGGGAAGAAGGACACAAACTGAAAGTCTAGTTTCAGAGGTGGAAAGATTGACAAAAACAGGCAGACAAAAGGTTAACAGTCTGCATCAGGGCAGAAGGGGACATTTTGTGAGATCATGATGCTCAAAGTTCACATCAGTCCTACCTAGGGCTACTGAAAACCTTTCAGTTCACTCTGTCAAACTCTGTTGAGCAGAGAGTGGATAGGGAAACGTGATCCATAGAAGCTAGAATCTACTCAGCATCAAGAGCTTGCTTGGAATTGAAATTGAAGGACTGGGTCCTCATTTCCACTGTCCAAGTCTGATTCTTGAATTCTGCGCCACAAGAACAGATCAGCAACACTATGTTTTCCGCCAGAAGATAGGTATTCGGGTATGACAGAATTGGTAGCAAGTGATGAGAGCAATGAATGACTTCCTGTTCTTCATGTCTGCAAGTGTTTTTGTCATGCATCAATTGTTTGACATTTGACCTCCTGGTTCTAATAAATCCCCAGCACTATACCACTGTGTGAAGTTAAAACCAATACATAACTATTACTTTACTCTGGAATTGGGTTTGTTCAGGCTGGATCTCCTAACTTTAATTATTTTGCCTTTTTGCCTTTTTATCACTGAATGTCACTGAAATATCAGTGCAAAATTAGTCATTATCCTATTGCCTAGTAAATACCGTAAACAGGGACTCTTAAGTGCAGGTACTAAAGTTACTTCTAGATTTTTGGATAAGAAGTTTACATTAACTAGAAAAAGGAATGAGAAATGGGAAAACTATTTTTACTTGAGATTTGTCATGCAGATTTGTAATAAATCCTATTGAAAAGTCTCCGTTAGTACCTAACTGTTATCAACTAGAACAAGATTCACTGAAGTTGACTGAAAGGTTTATCAGTTGCCTTGTTAAGCTCAGTATTATACAATATGAACACATGCATCACTTTGTTGAAAGCTGCAATTTTATTACAAATGTGCTTCTGTGGGTAATGTTTTGGTTTATAATATATCTACTTTTTTATAATTGCTCTGTTAGTCATTTATTGTGGTTATTTATATTGATGAATACAACAGTGAATTGTTGCCATGTTTGGGGGCATCTTGGAGGAGACATTTATTTCTGCATTTGAAATGTGCTTGTGTGCATTCTCATCATCTCTGGGAGCTCATAGCCTTCAGCACGAGGAAGGATCCAATCATTAAGAAGTTTGTTCTTCATTCTGTGGGCCTGCAGACCTGCCACCTGATTACCCAAAATTGGTCAAGTCTTTTATTTCTGTTAATACACTAGCCCAGGAAATGTGTGATTGTTCAAGAAGGTGGAACTCTGGCTGCCCTGTTTGGACTGGTTTATGTGATCACAGTGTCCTGTCAACCCCCACACACACACACGCACACACGCACACACGCACAACAAACAAGCACGCACACAAGCATGCACACATGTACCGACACACACAAAATGCTTGGAAGATAAAAACAGTATTTCAAGCATTAGAATCTGAAAATAGGTTACTAAATTGGTACTGCAAAAACAAAAAAGCAGGTAGCAATGAATATATCGAACAAGTCAAAAAATAATATTGTGCCTATGTGTAACAAACAGGAAATGAAATGTTTGTGTGTGTATGTGTGAGTGTAGTTGTGTGTGCATGTGTGTGCACGCATGCATGCATGTGTTTGTGAGTTTCACGACTATAGACAACACACATGTGATCATGTTATCTTGATATGCTTGTTATCCGTGTGTTGCAGTGTTCACTAGGACATTATTTTAATTGGGTTGAGTTCTGTTATCAATATTTTTTTGTAATTTTTCTGACTCAGGTCTGCATTACAGCCAATCATTTCAGCTAAAGCCCCTTTTATAGAAACATATCAACTGCAGCAAATATTAGTATTGTCCTTCCATAGAAATATGCGCTCAGAGCATTGTTTGCCATTATCATAGCATAAGAAATGCATTTAGTGCAGTCTTTTTTCATATCACTGCTTTTTTATTGTACATGTATAGCAAGAGAATAAACAGGGTTCCCCAATAGTGATCCTATTTAAAAGCTGAAAGACCCTTTTTGTCCTCAAAGACAACTTTCTAAAATACATCTGTTACTGAACAAGCTAAATAAATATGGCCATTGATTGTTTGGGGGTAATATGCATCATGCGTGTTGCCTCTATGCTACACATCCACACTGATTGATTGGTAAGATCTTCGTCACATCTATGCGTCAGTGTATTTGATTATGATTATCTAACGGTCAACAAAATAATAATGTTTTTTTATTTGACTTAGGCCTACTACGCACAGGCTGCAATCCGAGGGTTTGTGTGTACATATTTCACAGCAGAACATTCCTTAAATGTTAAACAACTTTTAGTTTAAAGTATCTTTGGAATACTTGCTTGTCAAAGAAATTGCATTTCTTTCCCAAACCTTTTTCTTTGCAAGAAATGCGATCCAGAATTAAGCCTCCAGCAACATCAGCGACTCTACCTCTGATAATCCATGATATAATACGGACACATCTGTCATTTAAAAAGCACTTTCAAATACAAAGAATAAACCAACTTCACCAGAATATACAAATTATAGCATTTTTTACATTTGAAAATTGTAATCGGCAAAAGGAAAATAAGTGATGTACCACTCTTAAAAAGTTGAGGTGATGAAGGACATTTTGTCATACTACACTTATTGTCTGTTTGCCCATTTGTTCTGATTGATGGAGAAGGATGGCTTGGTGTATTGTTTAAATGATTAGGTCACGCATTACATGTCATGCAAATACATCATCTATGTAATGATGTGTGATCAATGAACCGTGAGACGTCTTTTGTTTATTCCACGCTGAACAGAAACGTTCAGCTCCCGTATCACAGACTCCTGATCCATAAGTCATCCACTGGTTCCTGCACTGCTGGGCCACTCCCCCGCTATGTTCAGCACTAGAGCATGTCAAGGTCTTTGAGATAGTATCAAGCACATACAACAACAAATGATTACACTATTACAGAAAAGAACACATATCCAAGTGTCTCTAAATAATAGAATGTTATCCTTAATATGGTTTCTCGTCATAGTGTTTTGTCATAGGCTCTTAAACCTCCCTTGTTATACATTCTGTTATAGTTAGAAGGTTTGGTAAGTCTATCTTAGCGTCACATTTTGAAATATCATGCAAGGTCAGTGACTCACTTCCATTAATGTCACACCTGCATTGGCCTCAGACAGTATTAAGGGATCTCCAATGTATAGTCCTTTACAAAAAGATTACACCCAATTAATCTGTAAATATCCACAACTTCCATTTATATGAATGGAATATTCGTTTTTGAAAAACCCACAACGTAGAAATGAAGAAAATGTCTCCTAAGCTCCAACAATCCAAGCCTACGACCTAGATTGTATTTAGAACTATCAAAATATAAGTTGTTGAGGGGAATCCCAGTGTTACGAACCACATGTAAACAAGCTGTTCTCTGTGAGGAGAAAAGGCTTCGAAGACATAAAGGCATCACTCGGATTCAACATTCAGTCCAGGGCGTTTAGGATCTTAAATACAGCTGCTGCAGCTCTGAGTATATGATGTTGTTATACTACAGCGTTGTTGAATACTTGCTCCTGATTGGCCAATAACGCGCCAAGGGTGTGCATTACTTTCAATATGGGACACCTCTGCCTTTAACAGTTCCAAATCAATGCGCTACAATTCAACATTAACATCAACAGTCAAATACAGCAATCCCTCCGATGTTCCCATGATAACGCAAAAAATATAGGCTTACGCTGCAAAGCACCATATAATATTTTAATTTCAGCTCATTAGATTGATAAATCACCAATAACATTACAGATGACAGTGACTAATATGTGATCATTGTTGGTAAGTGTGGTATTTACTTTTCCGCTGGTAAGAAACCTGGGCTTGTCCTCGGCTGCATCACCAGCCCAGTCTTCATTAAATAACGGGAGCTCGGACTGCTTCAGTCCTTACTAATCAGCGCTACTTCAAGGGGTCTTGTTGTTTTCCCCTTTAAGACCTCCAGGTTTCATTTAAGGTTCCCAGATAGATCTGAGTTGACACACTGGGTACAAAACATCCAGCAACAACCCTGCAGACAGCTTCAGGGTTTCAACAATAAGAAAATAATATTGTACAAATATGTCTGCTAAATCAAATTATATAGGGAGAAAAATGACATTTAGTGACATTCAGAACTTGAATCTGTCACGTCTTAGTTAGCTAGCTTCGTCTCAGTGCACAGCACGCGTGTGTTTTCACGACCCAGACATTTAAGCAGTCCAACATGTATACTGTCTAACACACCGGTTAATACTCCATACTAGATGGAGTATTAACTAGAATACTAGAAAGTGGTCATATCAAATAACGCTATGCGGTGCTGCTGGGCATTGTTCTCTGGCTGTGGTACTACGTCATCCTCATGCTAGTGTGATGCCGTGTATAAGAGAGAGAGCAGAAGCAACAGATCCCTGCGGAGAACACTTCAGATCCACAGCATCATGTACTAGATCCACAGCATCATGTGACAGATCCACAGCATCATGCACTAGATCGACAGCATAATGTACGAGATCTCCGCCTTCCCCCAGGAAACAGGACCATGTGACGTCACTCCAATTGACACAGCAGCCCCCTCTCTCTGTCCAATCATAATCATGCTCATTTGACCATCCCCCTAAGCATATTCAGCTATCGATAACCCAATAAGCAATAAAAAAAAAAATGTAAGTGTTATGTAATAATTAAAGGGACACTTCACCGATTCAGAACCGGAATTCTATCATTATAAAATCGCTTTTGTAATATTAAAAAAAAAAATTATATTACAAAAGCGATTTTAGAATGATAGAATTCCGGTTCTGAATCGGTGAAGTGTCCCTTTAAGGAAAAAAAGGAAAAGAAAATAAAGATGCTTTTTTTATTTGAATCCTTAAGTATACTAAAAGAACCAACTGCAAGGCCACTGCTAAAGCTTCTATTGTTGTTGTGCTCTTATAAATCCACTGGGCCTGGTTTGGTGGTATGGCGTCATTAAGATCAGAAAGAAAAGGATTACGTACTGCTGGTCCACCTTAATCCTGTTGTCAGCATAGAAAAGTACTTTATGGAAAACTACGAAAAGAAGAAAAGAAAAGCGGATAACAAATGACAGATAAGGGGCAACATGTAAGAATTGGTGAACTGTATATTTAGTCCTCTACAAAATAGGTGGCAGCATATTACCAGAAACGTGTGGTTCCACCCCTATTGTAACAAACAAGGAAATGCACAGTCGCTTGCCCACTCAATATAAGGTAAATCGAAATGTTTACAGTGGATCTATGCTACGTGATCCTGTAAATTAGAGCCAGCATTACACTTTTCAGTGCGCTTTCGACATGAGGACTGGCCTCTGGGCAGCTCTACTTCTTCATCCTGTCATGTTGGACTGAGGGCAGACTGGACACTGCAGTGACGGCAATCGCCTCTTGAGGTGCAAAGTGGTATTATGAGATGGTACGGGCCGGGCTAGGTGCTAACTAAAGTACATATCGCTACATCGCATAGAAGTCTTTAACCTAACGTCAAAACTGTTATTTATTTGCATTCTGTTGATAATTGCAGTTCATTTTTGAATGTTTTATAAAAAAAAAAAATGACATGTGGCACCTTTTTAAACAATCAAAGATATGAATATAGGCGAAATAAATAATTGGGACATCTGGAAGTAATAATATGTGGTGCAATGAAAGTAAAAAAGTACCCCACCATGCTTGGTTCGAACCCTGAGAACAGTGACCAGGCTGGTCCTTGCTGACCTGAGAGATCTAGTGTGCTTAAATCGTTCCCTAGGTTGTGTGGAAACCTTGACAAGGGAAAGAAGCAAGAATAGAAGAGTATTACAGGGGAAACAGTAAGTGATTGTTCTCTGGAGCATCTGTGCCACATGTAGTGTGTGTCGTTAAGGCTCTTTCCTTTGGGTTTTTGTTGACTAGGCTTGTACCGAGAATCTAGGTTGGATTACGTGATGTGGAAAAATAACGAGGACAGAACATAGGCTTAATAGATAGAATGAGTCTGGACAAATCTTTCTCCTTTTTCTCTCTCTCTCAAACACCCCACTTACCCAAATCTTTATCTCTTTCTCATTCCCGTCACTTTAATGTGATTTGATTTAAGTCAGTGGCCGTGATTGATGAAATAACCAGTAAATTATACACGGTTCCATATGCTAAAGGGGGCAAATTTAATTACATCCACAATCATTATTTTTTTTATCTCCACTCCATTGTCTCATTTAAATTAAAATGGCTTCATGACCAACGGGACCAAGAATAGAAATAAGCGGATGATGGAAATTGATGGGCGAAATGATTAACTGATTGAATCATGACCTGATGTCAGATGGACGGTACGGAATATATGTCAGACCTTAATATCTTTGAAACAAACAACATGATGATGCTATGGTAGGCCTACAGATATTATCTGCAGGAATCCTGAGGGTGACTTAACTCGTGTATAACTTGTGTTATAGAATCTTTACTCCAACAGGCTGGGAGTTACGTCTTCGGCATGTGGAAAGGGGCTCCTGGATTCTGTCATTAATCCCTGGCTTCTAATACACACAATAAGAACGAAGACATCGAGTCAAAGCCAAGAACGATACTGCGTGAGTTCTAGTCAGGTGTTCATTATTATTTAAGATTTGAGTTGGTGGAAGAACACAGCACGTGTAATTGTTCATGCCATTTATGTCCCAAGGCTAGTAGACCTGTTCAACTATTTAACACCTTAGCGTTCGTCACTGTGAGCATGGAATTCAATGCAGAACATTTGAGTACAATAATTGATAACACAATCACAGAACAAGGTTGGTCAATCGTTCAGAGAACAGAAACACGGTGACAGTCAATTGTTGGTGACATTTAACCCCTGTTTTAACGGTAACGTTAAAACAGGGGTTGTTTTAAGATGTATTTTTCATCCATTGGTAAAAGCAGGAGACACATTGCAGGCCACAAAACAGAGACATAGCAGCATTAACCATAAAGCAAACAACATTTACTGCATTATGAGTAATAACAGCAATGAAGCAAGAAAGATCAAAGGACAATGAAGGAAGAAGGAAAGATTAGAGAAAAAGAAACAATCTAAGATAAATTGGAAAGATTGAAGAAACACAGAGAAAAAAGTAAGAAAGGACAAATTGAATAAACCATACATGAAGTAGAAACAAAATAACACATTCATTTAGACTCAAAAGAGATGTTCATTGTTTGCATGTCATAATTTAGGCATTAAGCCATGAGAGGCCGTGGTTTACAGTGATTTTAGAACAGCTAGGGGGCATTGTTGAAAAACCCTCCTTTTATAAAACGGTCACTACTACTTAGTAACATCTCACAAAGTAAACACAAGCAACATTGAATGGGATACATTCATACTAAAAATGAATGGCAGAATCAAGGACCAGAACTATCCGATTTATACGCATACTTAATAGTGGAATATTCAGTGATGACAAACTCAACAACATTCAACTAATTCGGTAAAAAATATTTTGTGATAATATCAGTATAACATCAGGAAATTCTGCATATTGAAATCCTCATGACATCCAAACACAGGGTGATAATAAAACAAAACAGCTAAACTAGAAAACATAAGTCTATAGTACGATTATTAAGTATTATAATTGAGTGACCTGGCCAACAAGGGAACCTTGTGTGTGCATGTGAAACACCACATCTTCACAAGCTGTACAAAAACGGCCATCACATTTACTGCTTGAACCAAAAGTGACTGGACGACACGCATGGAGAGCCCTGGTGTCTGGAGGAGGGATGTAGCGGCTCCCCGAAGTGTCGGTAGCCGCTCCCTCTCGCCCCTGCGGTACTCCCCTGTATTCTGGTCCATGATGGGTACTCGGGGAAGACACAGCAGCACGTTGAAGTGGGGATGGACTTCAAATACATTTGCTCATTTAGCTGAAGCTTGTGTCAGACGCGCCTTACAAGGCCGAGATCAATCCGAGCATGGAGTCAAAATTGGAGTAGCAACAAAAAAACAAAAACTCTCAAAGTGCTGCGTGACCCATGAAATAACAACAGCTGGACCGAGTGCTGAGTAGCTATGTGAATCTGGGCTCCAAGCTACCTAAGGACACAAGGTTAGTAGACTCATATTTTTGTATTTGTGGTAGTGCATAATAGTAAGCATACATAAGCAAGTGTGAACATTTAAGTGTCAGGGTTTATTGTCGAATCTTTCACTTTTGTTCATATTTCCCACTGCCTCACAGTATTAGTTCCACTAATTAAAAACTCAAGCGAGTGAAGTCCAAAAGTGGCCAAAGGCCATCACATGTGTCTCCCAACTGAGATTACATTTTACTAATATGTGGAAATGTCAATGCCCTGAAACTGTTAAATGGTGGGGTATGTTTTTAACAAGAATTTCTATAGGGCTAGGATAACATTTTACTGGGGAAACTGTTACACTTCTGAGTACTACATTCAAATGCAAATGATAAAGTGTAAGGAAAGATTGTTTATTCTATTTCCAATGACCTGGAAAAGCTCTCTGCGCACATCTTAAAACCTGAATCTTCCTCCCTTCAAATTCAATTAGAGAAAAGTAAAGGGACCTCATGGTTTTCTCTGTTTTCTCCCATTTGATTTGCATTCATTTATTTATATTCTTGCCTACTATGTGGCTGTGCATTTATCTTTATTGATATTTTGTCAAATATACACAATTATGTATTAGCCTATGTATGTACTAAGCTATAATTAACTACAAGTCATGATTCAATATATTATCTGTAGGTATGCCCAAATGTCAGAAGGCTTTTCAAACTTCATAGTCTTATCTCACAATTTAGGCTAGCGTCTCCTACCGTATATACCGTATAGTCTTCTCTTAAACTTACTGATCAACAATAACCTGTGATGGGCTGGCCAGGCTGAAAGGTGTTGGAGTCGGTGAGGATGGTGTAGGGGTACGGGGCAGGCCGGGGGACCACCCTGGTCTGGTGCGCAGCCTTATCTTCAGACACGGAGGTTGGCGCGCCTCTAGGATAAGCATGAGCAAAACAACTGGAGCAGTCAAACCAAACCACAACGTAACCGCAGTAACGGCTCCATTGGGTTGCAGAATAATTACCAGTTTAAAAAAGGACACTCGGATATGAAGATGTTTGGAAAAAGAGCTCTATAGCCTAGTGTCCCTTTTGACTTAACATATGACTGCAGAGTCACTGCAGCAAGAAACTACAATTTGACTGTTATTTATCTACGAGTTTTACCAGATTTAGTCGTCCAGTGTAAGCTTACAGGCCTATTCATGTTCTCATCTTCCATCTTCACCCAAGGTTAAATAGAGGAAACAATTCTTCTGCAATAACAAAGTAAAACATTGGACTTATTCTCACTGCCGTCTTACTGAAACTACAATGTAAGACCTTGTAAATACAAATGTTGCATGGGTAGCCTACCTATTACTTCGATTATTTAGATTAGGTTATTTTGTGTTTTGGCTTCCATAGCCTACTTATCGCTAGGTAGGTCTATGCCCAATGTTGGGAAGCTACTTTAAAAGCAGCTTTGCAAGCTTTTTCCAACTCTCTTTTCTATGAGTCTCTCATACATATAAGTGGTACACAATTGGATTTACACATTGGATCCACTGCTCTGATTTTAGGCCTATGTCAGCATGGGATTCTCCAGCATTGTTTGCTGTTCGAAAACAACCACCGCTCATGCATGCTTTGGCCAGCCGCCATGTGACAGGATAGGATTAGCACTCGGCACTTTAATGAAATTCAATACAACTTTGTTCACTGTAATGCAGAGATTGAGCAATCGATTCAACATGTCATCCCATGACTCTTGCTTATGTCAGGATATGTCACATGTGAACATAAGGCCACAAACATAGCCCTAAGGAAGATAAAAAATATGAATGGAACAGTAAATCCTGAGGGAAACTAACCAACACGGGACTTTCTATTGAGCCAATGCAGTGAATCATTCGAACCAATTAAATGGCATTTCAGAACCATTGCAAAAACAGTGGAATTTATTTTTTCCCTTTATTTTCACAAATCTTAAATACATCAACTGA
>OMKX01106717.1:0-15080 GCA_900302425.1 Brosme brosme
CTCCCATTTACGCACATAGTATACAGATGTTCTCTCTCCTCTCCTAACACCCTAATGCCCTGGTTCTCACCCCCGCCCTGCCACTTGGTTGTCTAACATGGCACCGTGTCAATGCCATGGCCAAGATGCCCGGCCCCCGGCTCCATCTGCCACACAGTCTGGCCTTTCATCCTCCATTGTGTGGCTTTGATGGGATCTGACAGGGTCCCGCCGAAACGCTGAGTAAGGGGAACTAGGAGGCCTGGCCCAGTGGAGCAGGGTGGGGCAGAGTGGGGATCGGGACAATTATACTAGTCTTTCATTTGGGAGTACAGAACCAGGGCTAATTGTTACTGTTGGAACAGTCTTGTGGTTATAGACCAAGAGTCCACATTTGATGACATGTAATGATATTCAAAGGAAGCCGGCCCTATTGTTGTAGTCCCTTCATGCTTCAGAAAATGGGGACAGGGGGCTGAACTACCAGAAGTTTGTCAACAGGCAAAGTTGAGTTTGGCCCATGGAGCAGAAGAACACAACATGACCCGTTTCCGAATCCTAACATTGAATGGCCAGCTCTCAATTTACTGAAAAGTATTAGTGGATTTTATTTATAATATTATGTTTATTTCTGTGGTAGGCTAACTGATGGTTACAGTTTATCACAATCAAAGGGCTTTATGCATTTCCCTTTTTTTTTAACAGTGACAGTGTTAATTGCCTGTGGTAAATGCTGTGTTGGCAGGCCATGGAAGTGGAGAGAGCCATGTCCAGTGAGCTGCAAGCTCTGAAGGAACAGCTCAACCAAGCGGGAACCCATAGCAGTACCCAGGATGACGAACTGATCAGTGCCATGAGGGAGCAGGTAGGAGCGGCATTATAGAATATAATCATTTATAATTGTATTGAATTTTTTACTATGAATAAAACTGATAGTATCTATAGTAACTATAGTCTAACTCAAATCCTGGCTAGGGCTGGGTATCGCCACTGATTTCCTAAAGCGATTCGATATCGATTCAACCGGTCCCATTTTAATTGGGACCATTTTCAATGGCAATGGCCATTGAAAACCATTGATTTAACAAGTGGTAGCCATCCCTGGGCCACACTGTGCAGTGTAACTAACCTACTGTGTGCTGGGCACCAAACCCATGGGCTAATCTGGCATGCTTGCGCTCCGTCTTCTATAGGTGATGCGTCTGACCCAGAGAGAGCAGGCTTTGGAGGAGCGCCTGGCGAGTGTGTGTCAGGAGAACGCAGAGCTGAGGGAGAGCCTAGCCTCCATACACACACAACTGGCCCTGCAGGACCAGCGCGACCAGCAGCAGAGCCAACAGGTAGATACACACACAGACACGTGTACTAGTACTCTCAAATGCTACAAATAAGAAACAACATATATTATACAGAGTTACGCATGCACGTACGCGCAAACAAACACACACTGTAATGTGGTCGGCTGTGGGAATGTTCATGCCCCATGGAAACAATGCTCTGTGAGTCGCTCGGGTTTCGGTCAGATTGTAGAAGCATTTCAAGACAATTACCTCATCCCTGCAATTGTGTCACTTGTCACCTGCACTTCTGGATTCCACCCCTATGCTGCAGAATTTGCAACGTTTCTCGTTTGGCATAAGACTGGAATCTAGTATGTCAGGCTTTTCTTCTGGCCGGGTGTTAATGTTTACAATGTGTCAGAAACATGCAGTAAACAAGTCATGTGCGCCTAGTCTATAACCTACATGTAGGTTTTGTTTAGTTATCCCTGATTATTATACATGTTGTACACGTGTGTATAATTTCACGTGTATATAATTAGCATTTAAAATATCATTCTTTGATGTTTTTTTCTAAACAGTTCTTAATAACATATCATTGTGTGTGTCTCTCTGTGTTTGTGTGTGTGTGTCCAGCTGAGCGAGGCGCGGGGGGAGGTAGAGGAGGAGCGGAGTCGCTCCCAGGAGCTGCAGGCCCAGATGGATGAGCTGCGGGAGGAGGTGTCCTTCCAGGAGGCCAGGAACCATGGTGACTCCTCCCTGCTGTCGGAGCTGGAGAGCAGCCTGGCTACAGCAGAGTTGGGCCACAGCACTGAACAGGTATGGAGCCAAAAACTCATACTCACACTTTGAAAGGGTGCAGTTGAAGGAAAACACAAAAAAGTGACCATGTTTTGGGTGACCTTGCCTAAACTGATCCTTCCTGCTCAGCAAGTTGCTTATCTCAAGTCAGGGAAAGTGGAGTTAAAGTGTGTTTGGTTTCTTTTATAAGAACACTACTTATTATTAACACTTAACTATTCCAACATGTAGAGATTTTCATAAAGCAGGTATTTTTTTAGATGCCTTTTGATCCCGATAAAAGGGCCTGACCAAATGCACCTTGCAGTTTTGATGTTGGAATCAAATACACATAAATAACGTGTGCCTTTTATAAACCACAATTCACGAAGTCATGCTTGTTAGTTTCCGGACATTGTGCGAAGGTTTTATTCTTCTGAGTAACAATGAGTCATTGTTATGTAGCTGTCAAATCAGTAACGTCATACAGCAATAAAAAAAATAATATCAACAGACTAAGCATGACATCAGCAAGCAATGTTTGTTAAAGGAGTGATTGATGGTGCAAAGGTGTGATTGATCACATATTTTCCACGTACTTTTCCCTCAATTTTTATTTTTTTATTTTCCATGTCACACACAGTTGTGTAGAGCTATCTAACAAATTATTTTCAGTGATTGAGGTCAAAACTTACAGGCGTACTACCCAACCCTCCTCTATCAAAGAAAATTAAGATCCTATCTGTAATGTCCGAATCACAGTGATGGCCTTTAGAGAAGCCAAGATGTTTATAATAAACTGTGTGCGTTGAACAGTAACTGAATTCTTCTCTCACATTTTAGTGGTTCTCAGAGTAAGTAGCAGATGTGTATGTAAGAACCTTTCACAGTGCAGGACTCATGATGTAGAATAACTGTTAAGGTAGCTGCCTGAGTTCTAACTTCTTGCATGCACAAAAACGTTCTCGTTTTACCAAAAATAATAAGACTCAGCTTTGAAGCGGCCGCTGTTAGTGAGGCCATGAGGTTTGATATAACAACAAGAAAACAGAAATACCTGGAAGTACTTGAGGTCTGGCAGGGTAAGGAGTGGCAACACTGGATTATCTTGGTACAGTTTAGTTTGCGACGGTGAGCCAATTCTTTGTTGAGTTGTCAACAATGACTCCAATGTACTTTAATAACTAACTGTTACTTTTTGACCATGAGAACTCAGTGTTTATTTGTGTTGGCAAAAATGAATGCCCATTTGAGAGCCAGAGCAAAATGGTATGGAGACACCTAATCTCTCAATATCCTTTGATTTTTGTTTTGGTTTCCACATTCAATCCTCCCATTTGCATTATAATATACCTCAATAACTACTTTCTATCTCCATGTTGGAACATAATGAAAGGACATCCTGTTTGTTCAGTTCTCTGTGTGTTGGTATTCACAAGACCCACTTCACAATGGTATATACATAAACATCCTGACTTTTAATGTAAAAAATATATGTAACCGAACCAAGAACATGGGCGTTTTGACACCAAACACCGTTGATGTGGCCTGTGGGATCACAATAAATCTCATTCTAATCTAATAATAAATTCATCTGATGTTGTGTTTTTGTGTCAGGATGATGTGATTTATAACTACACCCTTGAGCCTTTCACCACACTTCCTGTTCCCTACCAGTTCCTGTCCTAACATTGTGGGAATGTTTCCTTATTGGAGGACTATGAAAACACGTTTGCATGGCTATTGGACATTAACCGTTAGAACAAAACCGTGACGATAGAAAATCTTTGAGAGGTCTATAATCGGATTACTCACTAACGATTGCGTGTAGTGTGTAAATTCCAGTCAGAGGATCAGTGTTATAACTTTATGTCAGACCATGAAGCTGTAAGCTAGGAGTAAGGTAGACTAACATGGTGGGGAGCGTAGTATGATGTCACTGTTGATACTATGTGATTGAGTACATGGTGTTTCTTTTTTTGAATAAAGGAGGGGCCAGCACTTAGTTTGTAGCTGGTAGTTTCGGTCCACCCCTTTCGAATGCTGACTACGGCTCTAATCAGCCAACGTCATCTGTGATCAGCTGGGATCATGTCGGACAATCAACAGCATCACAGAATGATTTTGCAATTATTTTTCAGCATGTATCAATGAAGTTTTGCCACCCTTACCACCTATTTACCTCCTTTGCTCTTTAGTGGAGGAAAAGCTTAAAAACTACAACCTGCTTTTATTTTCTTAGATAAGGCAAGAAGTGTCTTCGGCACTCCATTTGCTTCTCCCATTGACCCGAAGCATGGGTGCACCAGGGTGCTCCCCCGGGGTGGGTGACCTGAACGCCTTGCTCTGCCAGCTGACGGACACGGCAAGAAGCCTGGCCGCCGCCGGCTGCCCGCAGGTGTGTGAGGTAGGTTCAGTTGCCTGAAGCTAGCTGGAGATGATGCTGTTGCTATTGGACATCAATGTTGGTTGACAATAACAGAGTTATATGTTATCTAGGTCATGCATTTATTTTAAACAGGTAGGTCCGATTCAGCCTCTGAACGGTGGAATAGAAAATGTTTAATACATCTTTCTCTGTGGACAGAGACTTGCATTGCTATTACAGTATATTGACATTTTATTTTGCGAGATGTTTTTCTGATAGACCTAAAACTTGAATGTACGAACACACATACACACCACCTTTACTCCCCCAGGGCAGACAGGGAATAAAAATAGGTCAATGTTACCAAACGCCCTATTTTTTTGCGTCAATCTGTGTGGAATGCATGGCATGATACCAGATCTCTCTCTCACTCTCTGTCTCTCTCTCTGTCTTGGTCTCTCTGCCCCTCCTTCTCTTTCTCTCTGTTAATGTCTGTCTTCTAGGAGATGAATTCAGCCTTTGTGGATGGGAGGAGTGATCTGTGTGGGAACCTGAGCGCAGCAGAGCTCCGGGATCAGGTAACGCAGAGATAAAGAAGAACAGGGCTCTTCGTGGAGGGTAGCGCCTGGGGCTGTGCTTTATTAGTTGGGCTCTGTGGGTTTCAGTCACTACAACCATGCTATTGAGACCGTAGTCTGTCCTGTTGAGCTAGCTATATATATATATTAATATTCCAAAGTGTAAGCTTCTAGTTGATTCTATAGTGAGTTACATAATAGTAATGCAAGAACATCTTCACAACACCTAAATTATTTACATATGCATATCCGAAGGCACTGTGGAACGATGGAAATGCTTGTTTATGTCTACTACAGCTTTCCTTTGCCAAATGAGTAGCAAAAAGCATACTTATTAATTAAAGATCAAATAAAGCTGTTGAATGAGCAATTGATACTACTTAAACAATTGACAGGTGATATGTGTTACACATCAGTGAAAGTTATTTAAGTCGCTTTGAGCCAGAACATGGGTCAAAACAAAATTGTTCAACCAGATAAATGGGAAATGATTGCTCGTTTCATTGTTAAGAATCTACTGTCTGCACTCTCACACTTATGTGGTATGTGTGCTCTTACCAAACCTAGAGCTAAAAGGTTATCCAAGCAGTGGTGTGACTTTATTCTTTGATGTTTCTACCTTTTCAGAACACTGATTTGCAGCAGAAGAATGCAGAGCTGAGGAAAGAACTGGAACACAGACAGGAGCAGACAGAGGTCGTCCAACAGGCCATCAAAGATCGAGATGAAGCCATAGCCAAGTAAGCAGCTACACAGTGTTGTTTCTTATGCATAGCCATTTTAAAGTTACATAATTCATGAATTGACTCATTTTATGTTTGTAAATAGTAAATACAACTACAGCTTTATATGGTGGAACCAAAGCTATATTTAATTTAGCACTTAATAACACATCTGGATGCTTTCAGAATTTCTCATGAGCTAAATGATGATAGCAGCTAAACAAGATGGCTTTTGCATGACCGTGTATTACTTGTACTATTTAATTGTTTGATGGCTGATATCATTATGGGTAAATGTCTGATTGCTTTGTCACAATAGGAAGAACCTGATGGAGGTGGAGCTTGTGAGGAGTAAAAATGAGATGATGTCTCTGAACAACCAGCTGCTGGAAGCCATCCAGCGTAAACTGGTGCTGTCACAGGAGCTGGAGGCCTGGCAGGTAAGGTCTTTATTGAGGATGAATATTTTACTATGCTGTACAAGTGCTTCATGGTCCTTTGTAGCTCAAAATGTGCACACCCATGACATTGTTATTTGCTTTTGATGAAAGTTTCGACCAAATAGCAAAGATGTATTTTTTGATTTACTAAAAGAATACTATCAATGTCTGGGCTCTAAAAAACCTTGTAAATCTCAATTCGGCCTACTATCGCCTCATTGGCTGATCACTGACATGTCCAACCCCCTTACAGCCCAGTCAGATGGATGACTAATTGCAACAGGTGTTCACACACATTTGGCTGAGCCATGACTAATCAGTTTGCTTAGGGACTGGGGACCTCTAGTGGCTGGGTTCAGAAGAGTACTTTTTATCTACGACAAACGCGGAACATTGTTATAACTCAATAAAACAAACATACAAACATTAAAAAAAATATGAAAACACATTAAGACTATACCTTCATAAGATAAAATCCTCACCTTATTTTCTCCTTGTCTACATATCAAACCTAGGATGACATCCAGATAATCATCAACCAGCAGCTGAAAGCACAGCAACAATCAGAGCAACTGCAGAGAAATCCCCTCCACTCCAACGGCATGTCCTTCTTCAGAAAGCCCAGCACCACACCAACATCCTCCTCTCGGACCGGCCAGCCCGCCACGCCCACATCCTGGGGGTCGGAAGCGGATCAGGAGAAAACCCAGTCCCCCTGGAAGCAGTGGCTCCGGCTGGGCAAGCGGGCGCAGCAGAGCAAATGATGTAGAGCAGCACTAACTGGAACACCGTGTCACACACAGACTCACACAGGGGTGGAAAGCCGGGCAAGTCAGAGAGACTGAATGGTGGAACATGGGACCCAGACCTACCCGGGACGTCCTACAGGGATAAAGGAACCAAGCAGCCTCAGCACCAGCAGCCAGGACATTGTGTTTATGAGTGAATGAGTTTACAATGCAACTCCTTCAGCTCAACTGTTGGAAGGACAGAGCACCTGTGAACAAACCAATGGGCAAATGTACATATTTGTCTACATTTCATTGAGAAGCTAAGCCCTCCTTGAAATAGGGAATGTGACAAATTAAGACTCTTTTCTTTTCTTTTTTAAAGACTATTATACCTGACACTGTAAACATATAAAGGCCTTTTTGTAAAACAGCAAAACTATCACCAAACTGTACTTGTAGAGTTTGGTTGGTATTTTTGGTAAGCAAAGTTACATTATTTAATAGAAAATGATTGCAATTATGAAAGATGGAAAGTGGATCGGATGACTCTAATTTTGTGTGTTTTGTTTTGTTTAAGTGTTTTGTTGAGGTTTCTGGCCACTTGGAACTAACTGTTGTTTTATTATGTAAACTATTCAATACAATTAACAATAGCATAATTTATATGAAAATAGTTATGCATAAGATTGAAGTGAGTATTTTCGTGTGTAAAAGCCCCTACTCTAATATATTATTTGCCAAGCAATATGACTGACCATTATGATGATGATGATAGTATTTATCTGTTAAACATGAAATAACCTAGTCGTTGTTTATATTTTTTTATTTCTTTTTTTACATTTTATACTATGTATAATATCACCGTTAAAATGGTATGTTGGTCCACACTTCACTTTACCGCTATGTTTGTGTCTTTTATGTGTTGAAACTTACATTTCAAATGGTATGAATCAAGATTCCTACAATATCACAATACAAACCTAAGAGGATTGATTCTTTGCTACAATCAGAAACGGAGGTTTGGTGCAACTGTTTACACTAAAGTGTTAAAAAAAAAAAGAAGGAATGTTGGATATATTACTCTGTTGTAATGTACATTGTAGACTGCAACCACTACTCACTCAGCCCTTTTCTTCCACCATCACATTATAAATTAAGTATTGACAGAAGGATTACATTGTGTGTACAAAGTGTTTCTGTGATCAGAGCAGAAGTGAGTGCAACAATTTTTTTTTTTTTATATAATTGTTGAATACAAAAAGTACATCTGTTGCTTATTGTTTTGGGTTGATGATTTGTGCACTTCTATTCTTACACACAATTAAAGTAACAACCAAACTATTACATTTATTTATTTATTTTTCTTAAGGTGTTTCATCAATAATTTAGCAAATCATAATCTGGTGGTCTACCACTCCCCAGAACTGCTGCCTGTAAAGGGCTCTACAAAGGCTTTCAAGAATATGACAAGGCAGAACCTGAGTTGGGCAAGGCCCGTTGCTGCCTCCTGTTGGATGAAAATATATATTTATCGGAAATGATACACCTAATCCTTGCAACAGTCTTTTCTCTGTCATCATGGACAAACCCCCAACAAATAAAATGGTTTTATAATGATAAAGCTATCACACAGAAAATATATTCAGTGCATTCAGTTAAATTAAGAGCATTTTCAATGGTGTTTCAGAATCTCTTTTTTTCTGACTACATAACCATTAAAAAAAATATATTCGTTAAATGTCTGGTTTTCTTATTGATATTACTGCTACTTTAGTGGATAAAGTGTAATCTGAAGTTAAACTGGTGCTATATCTGGTGTATATTTCAGTATATTCAGTAATTAGGCTGGGAAGACCTCCTTTGTCGCACACTGATGACGTCTACTACAAGGCAGTGCTGAGGAGCCGCAAGGTTTGGCAGAAGCATATTTCTTTCACAATACACAGTTCCTCTCTTCTACCAGGTACGAAAGCATTTGGTCGATGACATGTTTATAATATACACTGATAACCAGTGATGACAGTTTAGTCGTCCATGAAGATGGTTGCAAAACACAGTGGTGTTGACCCTACAGGAGGCTAGCTAGTACGGCTACAGGCTACATAACGACTACTATGTTTGACAGGTGAACCTTTTATTGTGAGGGCAGTGGTTACTAGCCACTCGTGAAGCCCGGTTTACCTGCCTGCACTCAATTGCGGTTTCAAGGTACTGGTTGTAATGTGGATATGGGCTATTGCGACATCTTAGTCGCAATTACCTCAATGGAGAGACATAAGTCTTATCTGATTGTATTTATTGGCGATAAACTCACCCATATTGCTCCTCTACAGACAGTTTGGGTCATCCTCTTTGTATCGGCATGCCATTGGTTTCCAAAAAACGTTTGTCATGTATGACCAACTTTCTCTCAAAAAGTCTGTGAAACGTTCAATCACTTCAGAACACTTTCAAATAGTGTCTTCTTGACAGAAAGTTGCTCATACATGCCAAAATTGTTGTTTTGTGAAACGAAAAGCATTCAGATACGAAGACGATGATGCAAATTATCCGTAGAAGTGCAATATTGGTGATTTTATCGCCATTAAATACAATCAGATAAGAGTTATATTTCCATAAATAGGTAACTCCATGGTTGTAATTGCAACGTCCTCTTAGTCGCTTGAGGTTAGATAAGGACATGCTACAGTTGTCGACCTCATTAGGTAGCCCGGCATGCATAATGAATGTTCAGTTTATCCCAAATCGAAGATATGCTGTGTCCTTCTGAGCTGAAACACAACGTGGCAGCACATCATTCAGTCAGCCTTCAGTCTTCATGGCTCCATTCTTCAGTTCCTTAAACTAAACAAGGGAACATATCATTGTCTACCGCAACTCCATACAGAACACAACTAGATAGGATTGTGCACCATTTCGATTGAAAGTAATATTTGTCTTGTTACCAAAAGCGGTTATGTTTGGGACAAATCCTTTTTATATTATGTACTGTCAACCATTTATTATGATCCCCTTTACATCAATAATATTGTGCACATTTCTAAAGGGTGATTTGATTTGTTGTCCTTTTCCTTTACCTAGGCCTTCTACAATATCTTCTTAGTTTCCACCTTTCTTACAAGGCCAGTCTTTTGGCCTCCAGAAGCTATTGTTGACTACCCTTGGATGGATTGAAGCGTTTGGAGCCCTAGTGAGATGACTGACCAGGGCAACAACAACCAGAACATATCTTGCAACCCCTTTGCTGCCCTCTTCAGCTCCCTGGCTGATGCCAAGCAGTTTGCATCCGGTCAGCAACCACAACAGCTTTCAGCAGAGCCACCATGTGAGTGCTGATAGACCTTCAGCATTGGACTCTGTTTACATCTATAGTATTAATAGTCCAGCTAATACTCTCAATTGTATACAATTGATATCATAGCGTTCAAAAAGACATACTCACAAATGATGGCACAGCCTCTTATGTAGTTCATCAAGTGCAACAATGAATACCTGCCTTTTTATTTCCAGACTTTAAACACTTCCGCATGTTTACATTGTTATTTACACAGTGGAAGACTCAGGGGAGAGTCATTCAGAGTCAGAGAACTCAGAGAGCATCGATGACAACGATGACTCGGTGGCGGAGATCAGCCGCTCGTTTCGGTCGCGGCAAGAGCTCTGCGAGCAGCTCAACGTCAACCACATGATTCAGAGGATATTCCTCATCACCCTGGACAACAGTGGGTCTAACACACTCTACAACTTGTACCATACAATCTGCTTTTTTCATGCTCTATTTTTTGGTTGCGGCAATGATTCGATAAGAGTGATGCCTTTTTGAGCTACGTCAGACTTTTATTCGTATTCCGTATGAACATTTGTTTAATCAGATTTAGTGTAAGACCGTGTTTGTTGTAAAGCTGTGATTTTGATTGTAACTGTGTAGCATGTCTTCCTGAGACAGTACTCATGACATGATGTCATGTCATGACATCATAATGAAGTAACACTGAAGTCACACAATTCCCCAAACCCCTTCATGTTCTGGCTTTATTAATCGTAAATCTCTGTTGGAAAAAACAGGCAAGCTAATTTAACAAAGTGTGGTCTTAGATAGTGTCCAGGGTCCCGTGTTGACTGCTCAGGTGTGTTGTTGACTGCTGCCGTGCCACATGCAAGTCTAATTTGACGTTTCCAGTAAGACATGAGTCACCCTGCTCTGAGAGGATGAAGGGATGTAAGGGAGTGTAAGATGACTCTGGTGGCCCTCTTCTGAGACCGCTTAGTGATGAGTCAGGATTGTCCGGAAATAAGTAATGAAAGGAGTCTGTTGTTGTCTTTGGTCACCCAAGTCTGGCTGAAGTAAATATGAGCAAAATAACAAGGATGAGGTTAGAAGCTCATTAGTTTAGTTCCGCAGTTTTAACTTTTAACTTAATTTGTAGTGTTTTAATTTTTTTAATTTAAATGAACATACAATTATACAAATATGAATCAAAATGAACATTTTCTGTTTTTAATAATATTGTACTACCTTTAGGTTGTTTTGTTATCACTAGTATGTTCTCAATATATACCTTGTGTCCTCCAAGGTGACCCCAGTTTGAGAGGGGGTAACGGCATCCCTCCTCGCTGTGTGTTCCTGGAGGAGATGGCGGCCGACCTGGACGGTCAAGACTGGCTCGACATGGACAACATCGGACAGGTTGGTACTGCTGCAAATTCTCTCTTGAATGCGGGTCCGTGAAGACATTCAAGACAGACGTTCAGATCGGCCGAGGACGATGGCCATTCATGACTAATTTCAGCTCAACCAGTCTCCATGCAGAGGGGCGCTACCTTGTGTCTAAGTAGTTTAAGAGATGAGTCATTCTTTCAATGCGTTTTGGTCTTAGTGTCATCTAATGCAAGTCACATATTTCACTGGAATTGGTTAATGCTGTGGTATTATGCTGGGATATAATTATCGAAGACATCAAGGTATATTAAAAACGTCATAATCAAGCTAATATCAGTATTTTAACAGGGAAGGGTGATAGCCCATACCAAAATACAAAGTCTTAATTTCTACCCTAGGCACTTTGGTTTAGTTCCACTTTTTTCAAACTGATTGATAAAAATGATTAAAATACAATTATCTAGAAATTGCACCTATAATAATTTTGCGCTGTAATTTTGTTGGCCTGAAGCGATAAAGCCTGTAATCTCTATGTGTTTGGGATCCATCTCCTTCTAGGCTCTGTTTAACCGCCTGCTGATGCCTGAACCCGGAAACCACCTCATCTACATGACCTCCTGCAGCGCCGTCAACATGTCCGCCGACCGTGACGCAGGGGACAAGTGTGCCATCCCCTATCTGTTCGCATGTTACCAGAGGGCCAAGGAAGAGGTGACTCAGCACTAGCATCTCATTGTGCTATTAGGACTAGTAGAACTAAATGATGAGATGTTTTGTATTGCTCTGATTATTTGTATTATTATTAATACATATTATCATAAATATTCATTTGATTGATGATTAATCATTTAAAAAGTATATTGGCTAGCAACTTGGACACTTAATTATTCCACATAATTGAAACAATGTAAATTGAATTGCACCAGGTGACGAAGGTACCAGAGAAGCTGCTGGCCTTCGCCATCAGCTGTAAGGATCTGACTGTGGCCAACACAAAGACGGTCCTGCTCACCCCAGAGATCTACACCAGCCAGAATGTCTACGAACAGCTCCTGGACCTGCTGCTGGAGGGACTCACGGGATCACGTAAGTTTCTAGAGTCAAGCTTCAACTCCTTCCTTGTTCTTTCCTTGGGTTCTTCTTCAGTCACTTGGAGGACCTTCTTCCCTTAATGTTCTTCCTCTCTTTTTGCTTGATCACACTACTGTGCACTCTAATCTCCTGTATATACACCTCTGTCTCTGTGTTACTCTTCTTTTTTATATACTACTATATATCTCTGTTCTACTCTAATCTCTGGTATATACAACTGTATGTCTCTGTTGTACTCTAATCTCTTGTATATACTATGGTTTGTCTCTGTTGTACTCTAATCTCTGGTATACGCTGCTGTATGGCTCTGTTGTACTCTAATCTCCTGTATATGCTACTGTATGTCTCTGTTCTACTCTAATCTCCTGTATACGCTACTGTATGTCTCTGTTCTACTCTAATCTCCTGTATATGCAACTGTTTGTTTCCGTAGTACTCTAATATCCTGTCTTAATGTGTAGAGCCGGAGGAGATGGTTGAATTCGCCGAGGAGGTGATCGCTGGCCTTCTTGCCGAACAGGAGACGCGTACCTTCGGGGAGGTGATCGGACCTGTGCTGGACATCTTCCATGGGCGCGTCAAAGACATGGACCTTTGCCAGCCTCTCCTCTACTCCTACCTGGAGGTGCTCCTTTACTTCAGCCATCAGAAAGATATCGCTATGGTCTGTACCACGACATCATCACCTCTATTGATTATAGGATCACCTTTATTATCATGTACCCACACAATGACCCAACCTAACATATGACGCCATAGTTCTGTCTTCAAACCTGACTATCAATGTTCCCTTATGAGATTTGACATCCCCTCCCCTCCTAGTCTTTGACGTTTTGACATCCATCGCGTGCAGGTTTTGGTGGAGCACATCCAGCCCAAAGACCCGTCGAATGGTTTGCAGTACCAGAATAGCCTACTTGGTGCGGTGCTCAGTATCTCATGCCTGCTGAAGACTCCGGGCGTGGTGGAGGGGCACCGGTACTTCCTCAGCCCCGCCCGCTCCAGCGCCCAGGAGACCAAGATCCAGGAAGCTAACATACACCAGGTAAGGAGAACATAGTTTTTTAACAAGGGATAAGGACATTGAAAATCAATTAGTCCTTAAAGTAATTAATCCAAGACGAGGACAATCCAAATATTGCATTCATGTTTTTATTTATCTTCCAATGATTATTTGCAGCTACGGGAGTCAGTTAAATTCTAATACCGAGAGTAATGCAGATATCATAGTCGTAACAGCGATAAGAAAAATGCTACTGTTGATGGCAGATAACTGACTTACTCAAGGCAATCGATTTTCCCACACATTAATTCATAATACAAATACATCAGCTTATTTAAATGTGTGAAGACTTAATGTAGCGGGTAGTGTGAATTACTTTCTGCATAGTGAGAAATCAGTAGCTCAGGCTGTTTTCAAGACAAATTTAAGAATGCTCCATAAGAATGTTTACAGTTTCAAACCAAAGTTATTACACAGAAAGAAAATAGCTCAGAAATATCAGAAATAGCTCTGCTTGTATTATAATACTCTAGCAACAAGAAATAATCAGAAACAAAAACATTTAGAAAAAATAATTCCACAAAGATAATTGTGTAATGTTTACAGTCTCAAACCCTAGCTATTACACAACAAAACTACAGTGGTACTAGTTATAATAGTAAGTCAATGATTGGCCAATAAATCAATGATCATAATAATAATAATAACAATACTATCTTTGATTTGTGAAGCGCCTTTCAATGACGCTTTGCACATAGGACAACAATATATTAATACAGGATGATGATTCTGAATGACTCCACCCCCGCCTTGCGGTCTGTAGTTCATGGGCCAGTTCCACGCCAAGCTCCACCAGACGCTTAAGAACCTGATGCAGCGCTCCGGGGAGACGCGCCATCTGCTGCTCTCCTGGCTGGGCGGCTGCCTGCAGGCCAACGCCGGCCGCACCAAGATTTGGGCCAATCAGATGCCCGAGATCTTCTTCCAGATGTACGCCTCGGACGCCTTCTTCCTAAACCTGGGCGCCGCGCTGCTGAAGCTGTGCCAGCCCTTCTGCAGGCCGCGCTCGCCCAAACTGCTGACCTTTAACCCCTCCTACTGCGCCCTCAAAGAGCTCAGCGAGGAGGAGCGGCGGAATCGCAATGTGCACGCCAGGGGTGAATATACGGCCGTGGGATAAGAAACCGCCGCAACTTTATCCCAATATTCAATCTCTTCTTTTTTTTTTCTTTGTGGAATTTTTTTTTCTAAATGTTTTTATTTCTGATTATTTCTTGTTGCTAGAGTATTATAATACAAGCAGAGCTATTTCTGATTCCTTTACACGTACAGCAGAGGGGGTTGAGAGCGAGACTAGATGATTCCCTCTTTATGTCAACCAGGCCTGGACAAGGAGACGTGTCTGATCCCTCCCCCCCCGCAGCACCAGGCTGAGTTCACCCAGTCC
>OMKX01106718.1:0-13170 GCA_900302425.1 Brosme brosme
TAAACCAGCTATAGAACCAGGGTTATCAGACCTTCTAAACCAGCTATAGTACCAGGGTTATCAGACCTTCTAAACCAGCTATAGAACCAGGGTTATCAGACCTTCGAAACCAGCTATAGAACCAGGGTTATCAGACCTTCTAAACCAGCTATAGAACCAGGGTTATCAGACCTTCTAAACCAGCAGTGTGTCTCACAGAGCTTGAATACTATATTGTGTGTCTCTACAGTGGCTGTGTGTGTCTAGTGGTTTACACTATTTGTGTTATATATTGTGTGTCTCTACAGTGGCTGTGTGTTCCATTTGTTCTGATGAGCCCTGCATTATCTGCTGTCTCCAACACCACCCTCGACCTCAACACCACCCTCGACCTCAACACCACCCTCGACCTGAACACCACCCTCCACCTCCACCCCTCCGGCCAACCCCCCTGGCTCGGTGTCTGGGAGGAGGACTCCCTCCTTGACAAGGTGGACACTTTCCTCTTCACGGTGAGCTGCAGGAATGATCTCCTACCACCATCCTCTTTCTGAATGTCACACGACCGGACTGACAGCCAAGAGAACAGATGGCTCTCGCATTTTCGACAAACTCCACTCAAATGACAGCTCTTTAATCTTCCAACAGCCCCTCTGATGCCACTACTTTCCCTTGTCTCTTTCAAAATCATCGGTCAATGAGATCAATCCACTTCTTCATTCCATGGCTTGTTCCTCTGCATGTTCTCCACGTCTGAGCCCAGCGTTTGAATGTTTTGCAGGCTTTAGGGTCCATGGCCGTTCAACCGCTTCACCAGAGGATCTTGTCGTCCGCCTCTTCCAACACCGCCAGGCTGGGTTGTTTTTTCGCTGCCCTGGCTGTCATTGTCTTCTCTGTCCCGTCGGCTATAATTGGAGGTGTGGCGATCATGGCAGGTAACAACTGGAAACTGTTAGCGACTATGAGACTGGACTAGACTAATGTCATTGTAGGACAAACACAGGTGTTGCTCATAACAAAGAGTGATGGGTCTGCTCCTTGTTTGTACCAGGGCATGGGTAGTAGACTAAACCAGTGAAGATAATACACATGGACCATGGAACCTTTTCAGTGCTGTCAGAGCAAGGATAACGCAGGTGTACCCCCCCAAAACAGGTGTACCCCCCCCAAAACAGGTGTAGCCCCCAAAATCAACAGTTGATCAGTTGGCAGGTGATTCAGTTATGTGTGTCAAAGCGCCAGCAATGGACCATGTGTGTTACTGTACGCCCTCCCCAGACTGGAACAGGACGTCCTACGGTTCCCCTGCTCCTCTGGAGCGTGGTGAAGCAGGGATTATCCTGGCCCTCGCCCTGAACTACCTCACGCCGCCCTACATCGCCATCATCGGCATCGGCGCGGTGGCCGCTGCCGTGATGTCATCGGCTGACTCCGGCCTGCTGTCTGCCGCCAGCACCTTCTCCATCAACATCTACAAGAGCATCCTCAGGCCACAGGTGAGACTTCATGCTGTCCTCATCGCAGACTGTGATGAGGACAGCGTGAGAAAAGAGCTTCTCCTGGGGTGGTGCACAATAAGGGCCTGTTGTCCAGGGAACGGCCTGTTGTCCAGTAAACGGCCTGTTGTCCAGGGGAACAGCTTGTTGTCAGGGGAACAGCCAGTGTTGTCGTGGTGATAACGAGTCGGTCCACAGCTCTGGGTTTCTACGGAGAAGACGACTGTTTGAAAGCAGCAGGAGACCACTTTTAAAATACAACTAAAATCCCTTTGTGAGCTAAGGGTTATGTTCTCCTCCTAGGCGTCCAAGACGGAGCTGCAGTGGGTGATCCGGGCGGTGGTGGTGGTGATGGGTGTCGCAGGAACCACAATCACTGGCTTCCAAAGGAGCAGCCTTGCACTATGGTACATGGCAGTAGCGCTCACCTACGTCTTCATGTTCCCCCAACTCATCTGTGTGCTCTTCTTCCCCGTGGCCAACGGTTACGGCTCCATCATGGGCTTCCTGCTGAGTCTGCTGTTGAGATTGTTGTGTGGATGGTCCCACCTGGGGATCCCAGCGGTTCTCCACCTCCCAGGAGGAGCCTACAAGGACGGGGTTTTCGTCCAGCGCTTCCCGGTCAACACCCTGTGCATGTTGTTCTCTCTGGTCTGCATCCTGCTCTTCTCCTACCTGTCTGCTCTGCTGCTGGACAAAGACCTGGTCCCCAAGACCTGGGACGTGCTCAATGTTCTCACGCTGCCCAGAACTCTGCCACCTATGGAAACTCAAGAAGACGACAGGAAGTTGATGATGATGAAGTTGTTGAAGGAAAGAGAGTCCGACCAAGAGGCCTCAGGGCGGATGTTGAACACCTAGAATACCAGTCTCCCTGGTGTGGCTAGCTCTACATCTAGATCCCAGTCTCCCTGTTTCAGGACAGTAGCTTGTGTGGCTAGCTGTACATCTAGATCCCGGGCTCCCTGTTTAAGGACAGTAGCTTGTGTGGCTAGCTCTACATCTAGATCAGTCTCCCTGCTTAAGGACAGTAGCTTGTGTGGCTAGCTCTACATCTAGATCACAGTCTCCCTGTTTAAGGACAGTAGCTTGTGTGGCTAGCTCTACATCTAGGTCCCAGGCTCCCTGCTTAAGGACAGTAGCTTGTGTGGCTAGCTCTACATCTAGATCCCAGGCTCCCTGTTGTCCTCGTGACGACACACCAGTTGAGAATCTCTGATCTAGATAATACGTCTTATCAATCATTATTATAGGGAATATATTACATTACGTCGCACATTCTCGTAAATGTACATAAAATGTGGAAACTCTGGTGGGACCAGGTCTGTTTGAGCCTGTGGTTCTACCTGTACTGTAAACCAAGCGTGCAGGTAAAGCAGGGATAGCGGTTTGTTTCTGTGGGCCGTTCTGTTACTCAGTGTGAGTTACAGCTGAAGGGTTGGTGAAGGGAATGCCCATGGGGCTTGTTGGCCATCAGTGTGCCAGAAAATGAAAGCTTTGTCATTAAACACATTTGTTTTTTCATCCAGACGAATTCTGCGGTACGTTTCTTGCCTCCATTTAACTCGACAGACAGCATCACTTTTGCTCAGAATTATGATGAGGTTTATATCGTCTAACGCCTGATAATTGTTAGAGATCCACTTCAGGGGTCGGCCTGCCGTAGGGTACTGCGTGGCCCTATTCTTTGACATAAATATTAAATCACACAATAAAGCTAGGGTAGGCAATTTGGAGAATCCAGCCAGAGTAAGCTACATTTCGAAGGTATCAAACTTTCGAAGGTATCAAACAAATTCCTAACCCTCCCTTCAAAGCCACTCCCAAAAAAACGTGGCTAGCTCGCTAGCTTTAGCATTAGCTCTGCCTAGCCTTGTGGAAAACTCCGATCCTGCGCAACGAGCGCGCGGGCAGCGAATGTGTATTTCGTAGGCGGAATCCGGGAAAAGTCCCGCCTCAAGCGCTAGGATTAGACAGGCAGCCTGTCAGTCAAACTCGCACGCCAGCCAGAGCTACGTCATCGTGCCTTCATTCATATCTTAGGGTTAGCCCAGGGTTAGCCTTAACCCTAACCCTTTTAAAATCACGAATTTACACCTTGCAGTGAACCCTTTTTATTCCTCTCCTCTTCTTCACATTTTAATTAATATTTATTTATCAAGAGTTTTTACCCTTGACAGAATGTGAGTGTGTGTTTGTGCATTTGGCTGTGTGTGTGTGTGTGTGTGTGTGTGTGTGTGTGTGTGTGTGTGTGTTTGTGTGTGTTGTGTGTGTGTGTGTGTGTGTGACCCAGTGCATCCCTCCCAGCCAGTTTATTTTAAATGACTGATTCTTTATTTATTCATGATTTTATTATTGCATTGTTTTAACATTTTATTAGATGTGCAATTTTATCGAGTCGTTCGCTGTGCGGGGTTCCCCTCCGTGGGAGGGGACAACAGGAGCACTTGAACACAACGCACTCGTAATTTCCAGTTCACAAATGGAAAGGGCCATCTTCTCCATGTGCACGTGAAGGCAGCATCAGTCTCAATCACCTCAGAGGAGATGCGCCGGTCTGGTTTGACGGATCAGACCCGTAGCACAACACAACTCCACAGGAGGGCGCAAAACTCAAAGAAAATCAAACCTACATTTTGAACTCTGTACACCTGCCTGCCTCGGGTCCCTTGAGTTGTAGTGTTAACTTTATGTGAGTCTGTCTTCCTTTTTTTAAACTGTACAACATGGTGCCCTGTAGACAATCACGCATTTCATTTCCTTCCCATTTCCATTTCCTTATTTTCTGTGGGGATCACGGCCGTGGTCTAGACAAAGTTCCGGGTGCTTCAGAGGATCCTGGGAGGGTATCGCCAGTTGGACCTATGGCGCACTCCTGGTCCGTTTCGACACTGACATGTGTGTAATTAATGGACAAACAATTGGTGGGGGATTACCCTTCGGTGACGGTGGGGTTCGTGGTGGGATAAATAGAGACAGCGCTCTTTTTCTTGCAGTCTTCTGGTCTGCAGGTCTTCTTCCTCCGCCACAATACTTTTTGTATAATCAACACATTCACATCACACTAACTTTCCCTGTTTCTTTTCTCCCCCCTATTTTTCTGGATTATAACCATATATTTTTCTCTAATTATAGATATATAGACCTTCCATCACTCCACACTTCCAACAATAACTCTTTCTGGTCGCATGATTAGGGTTAGTGTCATTTTCTGTTTCTCTAATATTATTTCAAGCTCTTCTTCTCCCCCTGAAACAATATTAATAATTATTCATATTTACCCTCTTTTTTTTCTCCAACAAGGACACGTTTAAATGTAAATTATAAAAGTTAGAGCCTGTGCTTATCCACCGACTCCACCAGATAGCGCCAGTGGCTTTTTAATCCGTGACCTAATCCTGTCCTCAATTACAAAACCTACATCTTCCGCTTGTCAATCTTTCAAGACGAATATCGTCATGGTTGCCTGAGCTGTATGGATAACACCTGAAAAAGGTACAATGTAGTTCAATACAGTATGTCATGTGACTTTTCCAGAAGAAGGTGTTAGTGAGATTTTGAGAATGGATGGGTGATTTAACATGCACAAGAGAGGGGGAAATAGTGTAAGTGTAAGAAAATAACACAGAAAATAAAGAAATTAGAGTGTGGTACAGGATACTACATTGTGTACATACTGACAGCAGCTTGTGGATAAATGTATGATCATGTGCATCAAGGCAAACACATCCATTATTTTCAAGATGATAGTTATATGATAGTGTAGTAAAAATCTACTATGATGGGGTTGAGCGTGCAGGGAACATAACGCGCGCGCACACACACACACACACACACACACACACACACACACACACACACACAGCTTGAGCTCAACACTGCTGACTGACTTACTGACTGACTGACTGACAGGCCAGTATAGACTAGTGGAGAGCAGAAAACTCATCTGGCGGGATGCTCTCTCTCGGTTCTCCCAGTCTTCCTTCCACCGAAGATGGATTCTATAATCTGAACACCTGTGCAAAAGTAAGGAAATTTATTTTTAATCCAAATATTTAAGATGAAATTACTCACACAAATTACATGCGTCCTAATATTCTAAGGTATGAATTAGCTTAAGTGCCTCAATGGAAATCAACAAAACCATAGTGAGATTGTATTATTGTATTAATTATATTTATTTATTATTAATTCGATTATTATTATGATTATGAGTATAATTATTATAATTATTATTATTATTATTATTAATAATATTATTATTATTATTTATATTAGTTCAACATTTTAACTGTATGTATGTACATATTAGGGTGACACTTTTACTTCAAATCAAAGCAAGTAATCAAAGCCACGCATTCCGTTAACACTTTGTGTAATTACCCGTTTGTGTCGCCCGTGGCGCTGTTGTACCAATTCACATTTGCCTACGCACAGAACTACCCTTGATAGAAGCTAGTAGTCATTGTCAATAATCAATAAAAGCGTTATGCAGAAGTTGATACAAACGTATGAAAATATTTCAATCCTTTTTTTATTTTAATATTGCCATTATTGGAAATTATTAGAAATTTTCATATCTTTAGAGTGGCATAATATGTACATGTTAAATTCTACTCCGTCAACCAGCAATTCATTAAGGACGCTTAATAAGATTTCCTAACTCAAACAAACTTTTGTTTGTATAACATTAATAGAGTTATGCATTTGATTCGTGACTTTACTAATGGATAAAACCAAAGTGTAATGTCCCTTCCTAACTTAATGTAAATCTATTTACTCTAAATCTAGCACCGAACGCGCTCGCATCACGCACAGCACGGTACGCGCACGTATTCACTGCCTCTGTATTATTGCTCACAGAAGCCAACCACCATGGAGGGCTAAGGACTAGACGGAGGATTATTTTCTCTATATTTTATATTGAAAATGTGTCCTTATGTCGCGTCTGGGAGCATATAGACCACGCCAGTATCCCCGATGCGGTGGATTAAGGGAAACGCGCTTTCAGAGACGGTAGGAGGGATACTTTTGATAAAAACAACGGCCGATAACGTAGCTCTAGCTAGCCGCACTAGCTAGCACAGTAAGGTAGCTAGCTGGCGCTGCAGGCTGCCGCAACGAACAGAGTGGAAAAACGTGCCCTCCCGTTTTTCTGTTGTTTGATCCATGGTCGAAGGTTTTGTTAACGTCTACCAACTGGACTTTTTACAAACTTCTTCGCGTTGGCTATTCCCACTACTTTATCCAAGTAGATTGCCTATGCGGAACTTGAGAGATTTTGAAGTAACGCTACACAGGCCCGCCTTGTGTGATAGTAGAATTTGTTTCTATACCCATCCCCCCACCGCCTTTGCAGGCCAAGATGAATGAGATTCCCACTTCAAAGCACTGGCACTTGGTGGTGGCATTGCTGCAGAGCTAGGTAGCTAGTTAACGCACTCTAGTCGTCCAGCCACAGGCTTCGCTCCCAAGTTGTGATGTCTTGGAGTTTGACGCCAGCGTTAGCTTCTGAGGAGCGAACTCTACCGTAATGTAGAGTTTTAAACTTGCTCGTTAAACTTGGGCTTCAGTAAGGGCTTTTTGCTAATGTGAGCGACTGTTCGTGTAGCCGTTTCGCTTTTAATGGTCTCAAGTTCCGAGGATGCTGTCTTTTGCGTTTCAATTCGTAATGCAAGCAAACCTACTGAAACACAATGTAAACAATATTCTATGCTAGGTGCAATTGCTCGCAAACAAGCATGTTTTGTTCTCGTAATGTAGCTAACACCATCCCCACAGTGTTGAGACGTGTTTGGGACACTTGATTGTAAATGTTATTATTCTGATGAACTTCACTCGTGTGGTTACCAATTCCTCCTCGTCTATATCTTGTATGATAGTAAATTGTAACGGCCAGACGAGTATGAAAGTAACTAACCGATTAGAAGAAGTATGAGCATGAATAGTATTCCATTTATTATGTTGGAACATATTGGACATGTTTGCGTGCGTAACACACACTTACTAAATTGTATCATATTTCTTGTCACCCATCATAGGGACACAGAATCATTTCTGGAGAGGAAGATCTGACCTTGGCTTCCTGCAGTCAGAGACATGAGTGTGGTCAGAGAATTACATGGGATTGGGTACCGGGGAGGGGTTGTGGCCACTCACAGCGGCCCCACCCACTTCACAGAGGATGCTCCACGGCCTCCTGTCCCTGGCGAGGAGGGGTCTGATGTCGACCCTCCGGTCCAGTCCCAGACCCTCTACTTTCCCCCGTCGTCTTTATCCTCCAAAATGGTGGATCTGCCAAGCTACACGCCATCCTCGTCAGCGGCGACACCGCGTCGCCCGGACCTGGATCTCGGCTACGAACCCGAGGGTTCGGCCTCACCAACGCCGCCATACTTGAAATGGGCCGAGTCACTCCACTCTCTTCTGGATGACCAGGAAGGAATCCAGCTGTTCCGTAACTTCCTGTGCCAGGAAGGGTGTGCGGACCTCCTTGACTTTTGGTTTGCCTGTTCGGGATTCCGCAAAACCAGCCAGGACAAGAGGTCCAAGCTGGCTAAGGCTATTTACAGGAAGTACATTGTAGACGGCACTGGGATTGTTTCGCGTCAGATCAAGCCCGCCACCAAGAGCTTCATCAGAGACTGTGTGGTGAGGCCGCATCCGGACCCCGCCATGTTTGAACAGGTGATTACAACACGGACAGTATCATGGGTCTTTATCGTTACAGGTTAACACCCTTAAACCACCAACGAGACATGGGCTTGAAAACATGGCCCACAACATGGTTTGACACACAGCAAACCAAATACTAGACTTTCTGTTGGGTTTGCCTGTATCACTGATGTTTTTGGTTATTGTAAGCAAACCTGGTCCACCCATGCTGCCTCTTGCAGTTTTGCTTGAGATTAAAATAAATGTAGTTTGAAATTTATTAAGCTTAGTTAATGACAAATATGTAGGGAACATTTGTTATATCAGTATCGTAGAATACGGGAAATGGCCACTGTTGACAATGGCACCAGTGGGGGAAAAAGTGTTGTCAGCCTATAGTAGCTTATGTTTGTATCTCACAAGAAATTACATATCGGTGCATCTTAAGAATGATTAATTATTGCATGGGTTAGCTGGCTGTCAGTGGTTACTGAAAATTTTGAAAAAGTCGCATGTCCAGTAGAATTTTGAGAGAAAACACAAAGAGTAGGCCTTTTCGAGGGCATGTAGCTAGGTTTCCATCTTGATGTACCTACGTTACAAGATGAACCTCAACACCTCACTCATGGACCACACTGGTCATTCAGTTGAGTAAAGTTTACTGACTTGGCCACAAATTTCCCATTTAAGATACATTTTATCTTATTCCTATTTGATGGATTGCATACTACATTTATGGATAATTGTTTAATACTCATTGCAATTAAATAGTTATATATCACTGTTTTCATATATCCATATTCCAAAAGACATTCTTTATAAATGTAGCTATTTCAAATGTGTTGGCACTATCAAATTTCCGCATTGTAATCTGTGACAATGTTTGTGTCTGTGACTCAGGCACAGACAGAGATTCAGACCACCATGGAGGAGAACACCTACCCGTTGTTCCTCAAGTCTGACCTCTATCTGGAGTACACACGAACAGGAGGGGAGAGCCCTAAGCCTAATCCCAGCGACCAGAGCCCTTCCTCGGGGATGGCCAAGTCTGTGCCTGGGTACCTACCCACGCTTGCGGAGGACGAAGAGTGGAGGTAGGAGGTCTTTCTCTTTGATAATGCACCACTTTTTCTCTATTAAATTGGGCCCGACGGCTTAGAGGTCAACATTCTTCTTCCATGCTTTGTTTGCTTGGCGGACAAACCAGGTGTGGAGGAGGAGGAGCTCAAGACGAGGAGCAGGAGGATGAGAGTGAGTGTGGGGACACAACTGCAAGTAGGCTGACTCAGCGTCTGCTGATGGAGACGGTGCCACAGAGAACTGTGGCCAACCGACGGAGGCCGGACGCTAGGGAGTACAGGTGTGTGGTTGATCCATCATTCACCTTCGTCAGCATGGATGTTGTGTCTATTCGTATTAGTGTATGTGACGTGTGTTTTGTGTGGCGGGTATTTCACCTCCCTTTTAACCCACTATCATGGAGGTTGGGTGGGTGCACTTTATTTAAACGCCCTGTCGTCATCCCTAGGCCATGGAAGGAGCCGGTGAATCCGTACTATGTCAACATGGGCTATGCCCGAGCACCGGTGACCAGTGCCAACGACAGCGAGCAGCAGAGCATGTCCAGCGATGCCGACACACTTTCTTTGACGGACAGCAGTGTGTAAGTGTCTCGCTTAAATGTCTACGCTTGATGTGTTTATTCATGACCACAGTTATGACGTTTTAAGCATGTAGCTTATTGATGCTTTGTAGCTGCTAATTTCTGAAAACATTTTTTTTATTTTGTTTGTGTGTGTATGCAGAGATGGGGTTCCTCCATACAGATATCGTAAGCAGCATCGCCGCGAGATTCATGAAAGTGCCAAAGCCAATGGGCGTGTCCCCCTACCTCATATACCTGTAAGTCATTCAGAAGCCTTCCTGATTTACCTGTAAATCATTCAGCCCCCTACCTCATGTACCCGTCAGTCATTCAGAATCCTACATCCTACACCTGAAATTCATTGAGAAGCCTACCTCATATACCTGTTAGTCATTCAGAAGCCCACACCAGATCAAAGCAACATTTCACAAGCACGCCGATCACAAAGTAGGCACAAACGCAACCGTTGTAAAATAAACAAGGGGAGAAATGTCCTCCAAGTGTGGTGATTGGCGAATGACAAATAGAAAAAAAAGTAATGTTGCTAAGTAAATTTGTTAATCAGTAACTTCACACACAGTACCTTTTAGCTGCCTACCACACAAAAATAATTCACTTGTTAAAACTTGAGAATCACAAACTGATTGCTAAGGCAGTGGGCCAAGAACAACTGCTTTGCAAAGCAAGGACGTCCTATGGGCTATAGCCTGTTGGGATTGTCTACATTATTCTCTTCACATAGCAGTATGAGACAAAATGTCGGCCACAGGCATGGACACACAAGCTCGATGCACTGAATCACTAACGGTGCCACTGTGAATTCTGTATCTATACTAAAAGTGCCTATTCCAAATGACACATCTTGGTACACATTATACTGATCACAGCTATGCTCATTTCTCCTATTTTTTTCTCCCGACAGCTTTAAGTTGAATATGTAAAATGGGACAATTTCACATAGGAAACCCAGGCATTCGTGGCACTCATTTTGTTGTCTGTTTGCGTTTATGTATGCAGCGCACGTACCGCATGCCAAAGGACATCCACGTGGAGCCCGAGAGGTTTGCAGCGGAGCTCATTAGCAGACTGGAGACCGTTCTGCGGGAGAGGGAGGCCCAGGAGAGACTCGAGGAGAGGCTGAAGAGAGTCCGGCTGGTGAGTCTCACTGCGCATGTGTGTCTTTGAATAACGCTGTTGTCTTATCGTGTTTTGATTTTTTAGATTGTTAAAATAACGATACTGGCTTATCTCTATACAGTTTTATAGTCCAATTGAATATTCAATAATGATATGAGGTTTGAAACGGCAGAGCCCCTTTTTCTTTCTTTTTTTTTCTTTTACCTCAAATTACCATATCATTCAATCCCCTTACCTACAATACTGGACGGTTTTTAGAATGACAATTTAGAAGTCATAAGCATATAGGCAAAAAGTCCTCATATTTATCATGAGATTTTCAAACGACACATTTTCCGATGTTGTTGTTCGCTCATGTTGACACATGAGCGTATACACTTCCAGTCATGGCTCAAACCTATTATCTTCCCCTTATCTTTTTCCCGCCAGGAAGAGGAAGGTGACGACGCCGACGTCTCGGTGGCGGCCTCCGTGTCCTCCCACAGCATACCACTGGCCCTGGCCGCTGCCTTCCCGCCCCTGTACGGCGCCCGCTACTCGGAAACCCCCACCGCCAACACGGCGGCCGCCACCTACGGCGGCCTGGTGGCCATGGAGGACGCCAACGACGACGACCCCGAGTCCATCCTGGACGACCACGTGCAGCGCGTCATGAAGACGCCGGGCTGCCAGTCGCCAGGGGCGACCAACTCCAACTCGGTCGGAGGCGGGCGGCACTCGCCTCCCAAGTCGTCGCGTTCGCCTGACGGGGGCATCGCGCCGCCCTCCCATTACCCGCCCTCCCACTACCCTCCACACCGGGTCGGAGGTCACGGGGTTCCAACCGCCGCCATGAAAGGTAGAGTTCAACAAAGCTGATCGTTTTGTTTATATTTAGTTTTAGGTTTTAGGAGTCTTTGAGTACTCAGAAACGCACTATAAATCAAATGTCATTTTATTATTATTGTTATTATTTGAACCTAATGGTATTAATTGTATTTTGTCAAGTCAATTTTATATGTGTGGCCCTTAAGTGCTTCACAGGAGCAGATATAGGATACCCCATACCCTTAATTCCTCTGAAGGATAGGGGAAATACTCCCCAAATCCAAGCACCATGCAAAGGAACGCAGAAGAGGGAGGAATGTGTATGAACGTTGTTGTGGTTTTCTGTCCTAGGCATGCACCACCACAAGCAGCTGTACCACCACAGGGGCCAGGAGGAGATGGGCTCCAGGCCCCAGGGCAACTTCCCCTGGAACGGAGAGCCTGCCAGCCAGTACGCCGGCAGGGGGCGTAACTATGCCGACGGCGCTGGAGCTAGCACGCTGGATGGCATGGGCTACAGGTGTGTGTGTGTGTGTGTGTGTGTGTGTCTATGTGCTACAAACGTTTTAAAGCGTGGATCACAACTCATAAGTGGGTTGCTGTAGACGATTGTGTGGACTATGGAAAAGCAAACAATATATATTTTATAATTTGTATACATACCTCCACATATTGCTCATGGCATGAGAAAGTTTTGGAAAACCTGCTCTCTTTCTGTGGCCTCCACTGACGTGTGTGTGTCTGTGTGTGCGTTTGGGTTTTGCAGCAGTAAAGGTAGCACGCTTTCGCGACGAAGCGTCAAGAAGGCAGACATCTCTGGCAAAGGGGAGGAGAACGGCCGGGGCTCGGACTCCCAGGTGCCTATGGAGGACCTGGAGAGGAACCAGAAGATCCTGCAGTGGATGATGGAGGGAGAGGCTCTCAGACACAAGAAGAACGCACACAGGTACTGTTATACAGCATACACATTCACACACCACACATTGGTCTCATGGTATTCTCATACTTGTATGAGGGCCCTATCAAATGTAACTTTTTGTTGATGGTAGTGTATTTTCATGTAGGCCTATTGATATTGGCGGTGCTGCTCCACTTTAGGATGATTGGACAACAAAACTGATCACTTTGTGGACATTATTAATCTAGCGTTGACAACAATAATTTAATTTCATGAATCAAATCTTCCCAGCCAGTATATAATATGGTTTGTGGAAGAGTGCACACTAGGTGTGTGTGTGTTAGGCTGGGGTTACACTGACACGCTCTCTCTGCCCTGTGCTCTTCCAGCGGCAGCACCAGTGGCTCCAGGCGGACGGTGGGCAGCAACGAGGCCCCGCGGCCCACCTCGGTGGAGCGCCCCGGGGCCGTCCACCCCTGGGTCTCGGCCCAGCTGCGGAACAACCCCTCGTCGGCGTCCCCATCCATCCCATGCACCGCGTCCGCTCAGGTGCA
>OMKX01106723.1:0-15283 GCA_900302425.1 Brosme brosme
ATCGTCTATATTTTCTGTTTTCCCTTCACATAACCTTATTCCCAAACACCGGAAAAGATGCATTGGCTAATTAACTTAATGGTGCATGTGTGTATCAAGGATTGTTATTGTACTGATTTTAAATGAGGAAAAACATATTTGTACCAATGGCCTGATCAATTGTTTAAATCATAATTAAGTTAAGTATCTAAGCTTCCAGCAAAAATGATGTTTGTATGATTTCTAAATAAAATACATCCTCCTTCCATTTGGTAATTCAGGTCCAAACGGTACACCGGTTGAAGTCTGCAACGCCATTCATGCAACTGCAGCCATAAACTAAGCAACAACATCCTGTTCGTTGTTACAATGATTTGACTGACTGACAGGGCTTATGACTGTACATTTCTACTGTTATTATTGTTGGGGGAAGAAATACTGTCTGGGTTTTCAGCTTCAATTCATTCCCAAGCCTATTTTATTTTCAATTTGTCTGTCTCCTGACTTTTTCATTCGAATCGACATGGTAGGAGTTGTTGAAACTGACTTGCTCCCTCCAAATCCATGATATGCTTCTTCAAACCACATCTCCCACTGTTGCAGCAACTTGGAGTGAAAATTGAACATTCAACAGAAGTTTCCATCAATGGTGACGGTATGAAAAACACAACACTGGCAGAGGCTCATTGAAATACAGTGAACATCCAGTCAGTCTTCTGTACACGGTTAACAAACCCTGCATTAGAATCATAAAATCTTTAGAGACAATGAGAAATGGCGTACTTTGTTGGATAGAACAAATGATTTTGAGTTGAATTTAATTTCAAGGTGTGTTCATTGAAAATGATTTTCAAGCTGACAATGTATGTGAGTCGTTCTGACCAAGTGGTGGCCACCACCGCCTGATTCTGAAGCCTTGGAGGAAGCGACTAACATGCAGTTAAGCTAACTACCTGAAGGTCGCTCGGAGTGTTTGTATGCAATGGGTGACATCACAGATGCTACATCCATATGTTCGAGTCTATGGTTCTAGCCCATTATGGGGCGCAAAAACATATTGTCATTGCGCACCAACCAATGCGCAACAAATAGAGTGACTTAATGAGCAGGTAAGAGTTAGGTATCGTGCTCAGAGCGATGCTTACATTACCGCACATCTGGTGGTCCAACTACTTCAAAAACCACGCTACAGTGGGCATGTTACTACCAGGGGCGACATTCATCCATTCCCCTATAGATGCTGTGTCAGAGGTGCAATGCATTGTGGTGGATGTTGTACATTATCTATCTCTGTGTTTTTGTAAAGTGCAACCATTTTTGGTTATCCCATAAGGACGTTTGAGCAATAGGCAATTTGTGGCGTATTTAGGTAGAATTGAGCGCAGCCACTATGTTTTTAATGTCTTCTTCCTTCTCCCCTTTTCAGTCTATTTATTTTATCCTGAGCCAGTCATGTCATTTCAACCCACTCTTATATTCTTCACTTTATTTGTGTCTTCTTTTCTTCCTTTTAGAAGAATTTGTTCACTCAGTTGCATATTCCTTTACTGGGGGTGAAGCGCCGGCATGATCACATTTAGCTTGTGAGTGGCAGGCAGATGAGACAGACAGCTACCGGTCGAACGGGGAATAATGAGACAGATTTTCATATCAAGGCCCCCTGGCGGCTTAGCAGTGACTTAATTCCCTTCATCGTCTGTGAGCGTGACAGAGGAAGAATGTGTAGGTGGGAGGTGAGCTCTCTCTCTCCCCCCTCTCTCTCTCTCTGATACACAGCAGCGTGTGACAGTGGGTGGGCTCTCTACATCTCTCGCTCTCTTTTACGTGGGCACCTAGGCGCGTGTGTGAGCGTATTTGTCTCTTGTTATACGAGAGAAGTCCTATCTGTCTTTCCGTCCTCGTCTCTGTAGTCAGTGTGTAGAACAGTGTTTTTCAGCCTGTGGTATGCAGTCCACTGGTGGTACGCGAGGGTACTGCAGGTAGTACGTTGAATTTCTTTGTTGAAATAAACAAATTTACAATAATAGAAAATTGATATAGATCATTGAAAATATTTTATTTTTTGGCATGTATAATCAAAAAAACTGTGTTGCTGTTATTGTTATTTCTGCATTACATGATATGTTTTCCATTGTACTGCTTTACATTGATGTTTTGTGTTCATTTGTGCTAAATAAACACACTGGGGGCAGCGTTAGGCAGCGTTAAGCAACGTCCCTGCCTTTCTTTCCACTGTTTCCCACCCGGCTTTCTTACCGTAATAATTATTTATAAAGAGGCCACTGGCTTTCTTTGCTCAGACAATTTGCATATGAGGTCTGCCAAAGGTCTTGATGACAATTTAGTGCTCCACCTAAAAGTCAAAGGATGGGAACCACTGGTGTAGACACCATAACATCATGTGTGCGTGTGTGTCGGGGTTAAGTACTTTGGTGTTTCTGCTTGAAGATCCAATCAGAAGGAGTAATGAGAGAGAGAGAGAGAGAGAGAGAGAGAGAGAGAGAGAGAGAGAGAGAAGAGGGGAACTGGAGGAGAGAGTAACACAAGTGGAGAGTGAAAGCACAGTGGGTCGAAATAACGAGGGAAGGTCACCAGAGAAATGAAAGTGATGAGTTTGGGGGCAGAAACACAAGAGGCAGCGGGTGAACAGACAGGAGAAGGAAAGGCTGGAGAAAACTCATGATTACCCCAGCTGGTGGGATACCCCAGCTGGTGGGATACCCCAGCATGTTATCTGGGGCTCCGGTCTGGCCGAGGTTGCATCTTGTCAACACTAGCTTATAAGCTTTTGGTCAGAGGAGGTTAACCCCTGAACATCAGGGGAGGCTTCAGATCTCCTTTTTTCTAAACACGACTTATGATTTCTATATCTAACTACACCGCCCTCCTGAATTATCTCCATTGATCTATAGAGCGGATGTTTGACTGTTCTCTGGACCAGACCAGGCTGCTCCTCTTGTAGCTCTGCTCAGCAGCTTGGCTCTGGCAGGCTGGGGTTAGTCAGTCATCAGCCAAGCACCTGACCACTGGCAGGCGGGGGTTAGTCAGTCATCAGCCAGGCACCTGACCGCTGGCAGGCTGGGGTTAGTCAGTCATCAGGCAGGCCCCTGACCACTGGCCCTGCTCCGAGGTGCTCTCTCTCTCTCTCTCTCTCTCTCTCTCTCTCTCTCTCTCTCTCTCTCTCTCTCTCACTTTTATACTGCGTTTAAGAGAACACTGAAAAAAAAATCTCAGACTAGTTAAAAATGTATTGAATGGTTGTCAGCTCGAGACAAGCCAGCACAGTATCAAACAAATAAACAGGAATAAACCCCAAAAAATACATTACATTGAATTACAGAAGCTAGAAGTAGACAATCACAGCAGTGCGGTAGTTAATAGTACAACAAACCGACTGAATCCAGTATTATTAAACAGACAGAGGAGGAAAGGTGTAGGGATGGGAATGGGGCCATGCTGAATAGGGGAACATTTGACGACAGACTTGGTAGAGGATGAAAACATGCTAAAGATCCCTTAAAAAGAAAAGAGCTATAGCTCAGTTATGGTTCAGTCAAATAAAGTCAGCCCGTAAGACCAAAGAAACAGAAGAACAACCTGACTCGGAGAGTTCAGATGATCCCTAGGGTCTGAAATGTCTGATGTTAAAGCAACTGCCATGAAGGCAAAACAAGGCAGGCTTATAGTGTCAACTAAATCCAAACGTTTGTGCAGAAAACTAAAAACATGAAAGGTGTGAGTGATGAACACAGGGCTGTTGGTTGACTTTGCCAGGCTCCATATAAGGAATGGGTCTTTTACAGATCAGAAGTCTACCGTTTGAAGAATATAGTTCAGAAGCTCAGACAATAGGGATGGAACAGAAATAGCCTGATTCATTTTTGTTGTGTTTTCTGCTGCTTTACTGCTTCTGCACTTTAAATCTTAATGGGGCAGGAGATGTAAACCGGAGAACACAGTGGTTTGAGCTTTAAAAATTTAAAAAGATAGACGTTGCATTTGTACAAGAAACCAATAGTGACTGTTTCAATGAGTGGGGAAGAGACGTGATAATGAGCCAGAAGAGTGCCACTAGCGGTTGGATTATAAATAATATAATGCCGATAAGTGTATCAGCCATTTTTTTGTCCCTCCGCGACCCCTGGGGTGATTATGACAGCGAGTGACATCAGTTTGCAACACTGAGCGCCATTAACACTAATATATCATTACAAGTTGAAAACACAAAAGCATCTGGTCGCTGTATAATAAAATGTACGCATTCAAGGAGGAAACTGTTGGACTGCACCAGTTGAAATGGTGAGGATTGATTTGTTTCCTGAGCTGGACGGGTTCATGGAGGAAAGTTAGTGTAAGCAGTGGGACGAGGGCCCCATCCGAGCCCTTCAGGAACACTTCAACAAGTGTTTCCCAGAGGAAAGCCCCGGAACAGTGTAGAGATACCATCACCGTTCTCAACACTGACATCAAATATAAATACAGGTTGTGACTAAACGTGAAGGATTATCTTTGAGTTGCCAATTCCTGAGTTAAACCCAGACTTGACTTGAATTGCTCCAAGCCCATAGCCCACCCATTTCATTAGGTGGGTTTGAATTACTGTAATTACAATAAAGGCTTACCATCACTATAATAAAATGAAAACTATACGATTATGGTAACTAGGCTGTTGTGTTCTCTTGGATTATCATAGTGATGTGTATGTGTTTGAATTGGCCTATTACTGCGTGTGCGCACAAAGGTTTTCATGTGTCCACCACCTCAGGGGACAGTGGGGGTTGTGATTTTCTTTGGGGGGGTCGTGGGCTGAAAGGTTTGGGAACCCCTGAAGTAGAGACGTAAAGGGTAAATGTCATGAGCACTGTTATAAATAATCATAATGCAGAAGATAGTGGTAGGATAGTGGGAAGGTTGAGATAAAACAACTTTGCCAGCAGTATACTCTCAATATCACACTGGACTCTATAAACAAGCTGGAGATTGAAATATAAACAAGCTTGAGATTGAAATATAGCTGCAAAGACTTCCAGAGCCTACAGGAAATCAAGGACATATTGAAGTCCTCAAATCCAAAACAAATGCACTTATAGTCCTACTAGGCACCAGAACCCAAGGAGCCCTGGTCCGATCGCGCTTTCTAAACGCAAAACAAATGGATCACCGTCGCCATTTTTATTTCCAGTTGAAAAGACAAATGGCCAAAGCAGACAATTTCATACTCTGCGTTCTAATCTAATCCAGGTGCCACACGTGAAACAAGCGGTGCAGTTTTATTCCAAACTGTAAAGCTCTGAGGATGAAGAGGAAAAAGTGCTACAAGTCCTATCACCGAGGTTTTCCACAGCTCTCCAGCGAATCGAATGCTGATTTGGATAAAAACACTGGTGTTGGAAGAGTTATATGCCTTCCTGCAGAGTACGGAGAAGGAAATGCCCCAGGTGCTGAACGAATATCAGTTGAATACCTTTTGGAATGAGTTGATGAATGACTTTCTAATGGCTTTAAATGAACATTTTAATGACAAGTTATTACCTTTAAACTGCAGCAGGCAGTAATAGCCTTACTGCCCAAAAAAGGAGACCTACAATATGTAAAACACTGGTGTTGTGTGTCCCTTCTTTTCTACAGACTACACATTCAATCGAAAGATCTAGCCAACAGGCTGAGGGATGTGATGGAGCTGCTCATCCTCAGGGACCAGACATAATGGGTGCCTGGTAGGTCCAATGTAGGATAGCAGACAATGTGTCTTCAATTATATTATATTTTCGCCATCTAGTTATTTAGGCTCAGATACTGGTCTTATTTCTACAGTAGAAAACAGTATAAGGCATTTGACCGGGTTGAACGTCCATACCTATAGAATTTAGAGTTGTGGGTTCTGTCTAGGCTAAGTTGCTATGATCAAAGATTGTAGCGTCATATTGAGAGTTTACTGAAAATAAATGGAGGGCAGAGTACTCTTTCTAAGACACACATGTCTGTTCAGAAGGGTTGTGCTCTTTCTGGTATATTACTTTTCTATTGCACCAATGCTCCATAAAGTACATGTGTATATTGAAGGAATGATTCCACCTGATTTTAATCACGTAGAGGTTTACTCAGATAATGCGTATTGTGGTGTTGATCAATTCAAATACAATGTTACAAGCTATGAACAAGTATCAGCTGCTGAAGTATAAAAAAGTGAAGCCCTAGCACAAGGTGCCCGGAAGACGTGGCCTTCCTAGCTTACCAGGAGGTTGAGGCAATGACAGCAAATATCAGAAATTGCTGGATATAGAATTAACCAAAGAATTGGCAATGTAACTCTGGTGAGTGCCTGCCAGGCACAAAGGCACTCTGGTCAGCCCCTGCTTCCAGAGAACCAACCGAAGACCAGCTTCTTCTTCTTCGGCGTGGAGGGAAAGAAGAACCAGTGCAGGTTTATCCCTCTGCTCTCAGACACTGCCAGGCGCTGACCTCACCTGTTCAGCACCCTACGGCAGTGAGTATAAAGACAATCAACAACTGTGCAGTTTGTTATGTGACGATCTACCTAACATTTCTGCAGTCAAACACAAGTTTAGACAAACAGTTAACACTTCAGGAACTCAGTCGAGCTGAGTGGACGGCAGGAAGGCACCAGGGATTGATGGGCTCACTGTAGAGTTTGACTGAACTTTCTGGTTATGGGAGAGAACCTGCTGGCTGTGTTGAAGCAGAGCATGACTGTTGGGGTGCTGTCACACTGGTGTAGGAGGGAAGAGATCACTAATGCCAAAAAGGGAACCTACAGCGCATTAAGAACTGACGCCCTGTGTCTCTGCTGTATACTGATTACAAGATCATATTCAAATCAACAGGCTGAGGGAGGTGCTGGATCAGGTTGTACACACCAGGACCAGAAGTACTGTCTTCCTGGCAGGTCGGAAGGAGACAATGTGAACTCGAGTCAGGATGTTTTGGACCTCTCTAGCCTGGTCTAAATTCAACGGACCAGAAAAAAGCTTTTGATCACGTTGAACACCCATAACTCTGGAGGGCAATGGAGAGTATTGGGTTCAATGCTGAACTTATAGCTATGATCAAAGTGTAAAGACATTGAGTGTGTGCTGCAGACCAATGGTGGGCTGTGTGCAGAGGTGTGAGGCAGGGCTGTGGCTGCTTCAGAATGCTCCATGCAATCTCCCTTGAACCATTCTTACAGTAGTGAGTAGTAGTGAGTAGTGAGCCATATTAGGGGTTTCCTGCCTGGACTAAATAACCAGTAATTTGCCCTATCTGCGTATGCTGATGATTTCATTGTTTTGACAAGAGACCAAAGGGAAATAGATACATCCCAGATCACTTTAGTACAGTGCCTGCCACAAAAATAAACTGGCAAGTGAGGCCCTAGTAGTGGGTAGGTGGGGCAATGGCCTCAAGCTGTTACCTTAGTAATTAAGGTGGAGGAGAGACAGCTTAAAGTACTTGGGCATTCATATCGGGTCAAACCAAATGAAAGTTAAAAGGAGCTGGGATAATGTTGCAGAAAAGGTAGAGAGGAGGCTGGCAACGCGGGAATGGCTACTACCACAACTGTCGTACAGGACAGAGTACTACTAATGAACAACCTAGTGGCCTCTGCCGTTTGGAAAAGGAGGGGGAGTAAGGTCTTGTCCGCTGGCCAGGCAGAGCAGCCACATTCCAATTGCAATTTGCACAGAAGTACCTCACAGGGAGTAAGTGTGGAGTAGCAGTGTCTTGAGACTAGCCAACTTACTGGGCCTGGATAACACTCGTTTTTAACGAACCCGCAGGACATTGTTACGACCAACATCAACGATCATAACGAAGAAGGCAGTCCACACATGATTAAAGGATGATTAAGTACAATCAGTGGTGAGTGTAGTGTATGGATAAGTCAAAAGTGTGCTGTGGGGATGTTGTATGATGTACATAAAATCAAACATAAGACTAAACCCAAAAGGTAAAACCAAAACCATAAGTACAAAACTAAAACAAAAGGAACTAAAACCAAAGCCATCCTGCCTGTGTGGGCAGAGGGAGGGAATAGCTGACCACCTTAAGAAGCCGGCAGGCCCGACCTGCACAGGTGCACCACATCAGCTGATAACCCTCTCAGTCCAGCCCACCGGCTCCCTGCAAAGATGGGCTAACAGGAGAACCAGCGGGGATTCCATCAATGCTGCTAATGAAATATGTGCTTAATTGAAAAAGCCCAGTTTGATAATGTCGACTTTGACTTAAGGATTAATCTGTTCCATTAACTAAATGTAGCCATGTCAACGTTAACGGAAATCATTATGAGATTGAAAGACAACTAGGGGATTCAACCTTTTACGAGAAACTGTCTTCAGAACCCACTAAGAGGTTATTGACGTTGGTGCACTCTAAGCTTGCCCATCACTTTGAAAAGGGTGAATTTGAAAAAAGTGTATTTGAGTACCTAAAGGTAGAACGCCCAGTGATACCTGTTATCTACACCCTCCCCAAGATACGTAAAGGTTTGGACACCCCCGTCAAGGGCAGGCCTATTGTAAGTGGGATTGGGAGTTTAACGGAAAACATATCCGCTTATGTAGACCACTCTATCAAGTCCGCAGTGGTCACTCTTCCATCTTATGTAAGGGTTTTCTATAGATTTCATTGACACATTGAAGAAGTTTGAAGTGAAATCGAACATTTTGCTGGTCACACTTGATGTTCAAAGCTTATACATGAATATCCCGCATGATGGTGGTTTAAGTGCACTAAAACATTGTCAGTCTGAATCCAAGCCCAGCATAGACTGCATTGTGGACTTAGCTGGTATAGTTTTAACCAATAATTTCTTTCGATTTCAGGATAACTTTTATATCCAAAGGAAAGGCACAGCAATGGGCAGTAAAATGGCACCAAATCATGCTTGCTTATACATGGGCCTGTTCGAGAATAATTTTATCTTGAGCCCAGCAAACCCTTTTCATGATAAAATCTTGTTTTATAAACGATTCATCGATGATGTTTTCCTAATTGTTGACTCTACAGTGGATGAACTCATGCACTTCCATACGTATCTCAACTCCTGCAATGACCATCTAAGATTCACATTAGAGCATGATATGCAATGCATAAGCTTTTTAGATGTTAAAGTATATAAAGAGGGGAGTAAAATAAAAACGGATCTCTATCGTAAACCAACTGATCGCAACACTTTGCTTAGAGGAGACAGTTTTCACCCGCGATTGCTGATTAATAGCCTTCCCATCAGCCAGTTCCATCGCATTCGCAGGATATGTAGTGATAATGAGTCATATTCTACACAGGCTGAGGACTTATCAAATAGATTCCTCAGTAGAGGTCACAAACCGGAGTGGGTTAACACTGCAATGGAACGTTTTCACAACATTACGCAAGATGAATGCCTTCGGGCTAAAAACAAGAGCACTTGCAAAAAGACTGATGCCCCTGCAGCCCCTATGTGCTGCGTAAAATACTCCCCATTGGTGTTTGAGTATATTGTGTATAGCCTTTGGATATTATCACTATGGTTTTATGTGGTGACTATGGCAAATGTGTTACTTAGGTCACTCAAGGCCTTTACAATTAGTTAAAAATGAGCTCAGCTGATGCTTGATCAGCTGACCATGTCTGTGCTCCATATATATGCTTGAGCCATTGTTGTATGCCATTTGCCGGAGGAACACCCAGCCGGGTCGAAACGTTGCAGCACCATTAAATATATGGGAGATACAGCAGTGTGCGGGCATCTCATTCTTTTCAAGCCATGTCAACGTTACCTTATACCAGGCTTGAACAATCTTGCAGTGCACGGAGTTCATCAGCAGCCCAGAACAGGCGATTGTTGAAAAGATGATACTTTGTCACAGTAAGAATGGAAAACTAGAGTGGTGTTGATCTCAGCAACGGAACAAACATTGCTGATGGAAAATAATATAATGGAGTCATCACCAAGAAGGGCAATACTGCGGCAATTAACAAGGCGAGGGAGATGGCTTTGCAAAAAACTGCTGACAGATTAAAAGTGCAAATTATAATACTGCCTACTTTTCTACTATGTTTTATTTTAATTGATGAACATTCAGATTACTAGATACAGTAAGACTGAGGCTATGTTACCAGCCGGCTAAATATTATTGCATGCATGTGATGATGGCGTTCGCTAACTTACGAGAACTGCCATAACTACAATGCATTTAATGTTTATTGGCCTAATTCGGTGAGGTGTTTGAAGCCTTTCTGACCTATTAACCATTGGCCTATATTCACTTTTCTGTTAAATCTCAACAGGGCCCATCATCATAGCCAAAATAGAGTGGCAACACATGGACATTAGCTCTAAAAACATTTTACAGAGTGGCAGGTAGCCTAGAATGAAATGTATTTGCTGTATAAATGTATAAAGTTGTTGATAAGTCAATAACTACCCTTTTAGCAACCAAAAAGTAGCCACTGCTACTCCTGGGGGACCTCAGACATGAGGTCACACCTGCAGGAGCTAGTGTTGAGCCTCAAAGGGAGGCGCCCTCAGCAGACATCCCCAAGATGCTGGCATCAATATGTGCAAGGTATTGTCTACTACCTTTCCATCAGTCTCTCAAGGGTGTAACAGTAGGCCTATATCTTTCAGTGAGTGGGGACACCATGTGACTGCTACATCCCCTAACTAAAGATGCCAAAGGCTTCCCTGACCCATGTGTGAGTAGTTAGTTAGAACTTATGTTACCGAACACATGTTACCTTGGTTACTGAGCAAGGTATCCTATTAGCCACAGTAATGGAACTGATCTCTCATTTGAATTAGCAAGACTTATCAAAGTAAGCCGGGACTTTCCTGTGTCTGCCTTGATCTAATCCCCCTGAAGCCAGGATCGTCACAACAGCCAGAACAACGCTATGCCAGGGTTGGCCTCCATGCTGTTCCAGAGGAGAAACGTATGACTGTGGCAGCTATATGTATCTGGGCACGCTTTCTATTGTGGCAGCATTGTTCTTCTGGCCGTGACGTCCGGCCGCTACAACAAAGCTCTGCTGAGAAGAGATTGCACGATGTACACACTAAGTCATTTGACGTGAGCTGTGTGCAGACGATTAATGGACATAAGCAGGGAAGCATGCAGGACTGAGTAAGGCCTGTGTGGTCTGTACTGCAGAAGCCCCATCAAAAGAAAACAACTGCTCCCCTCCAATGGAGGATCTTACATGTGCCATAGCTGTTAATGCTTTTGTGTAAGTGTAAGAAATCCCAGTAAAATCAAGCATGTCCTTTGGTGGGGTTATTGAGACATGTTTAACTGTTTTACGGAATTTGCTAGATGTGGCGTTGTCCACCCTTCAGGACCAGGTCTTTAGCTGCTTTGGTGAAAGGTTTTCAGTGGTGAAGTTCATATTTGGAGCAGGCTACAGAAAGGCTAACAAGCCAAAGAAGGATAGTTGCTAAATTATGTGGTGGGTGCGGCTAAGCTGGTCATCCATTTAATCATGAGGAACAGGGTGTTAGGCAAGTTAAGCCAGTAACAATGTGTACTGTTGGCTTGCAATGTTAGGGTGCCTTTAACTAATGTTTTTGTTTCGATGATAACATTATAATAATTTGTGACGGATAAATCATATTTTGAGTTTTGGCCGAACATGATGGCACCTGCCATGTGCCTGGATCTGTCCTCTTCGCTTCTGTCAACAGTGTATCCATAATGAATGATGTACATGTCAGGCGCGGAGCTGTGGACGGGCCTGGGCCCGCCCTGATTGACAGCTCGCCCGCCCAATCAGAAATTCACACACAGAAAAAAAATACTACTCTGTATAGTTAAACATGGATATTACTACTGTATGTGGTGTATTTTATCTATAACATGTTAAAATGAGTAAAACTATAAGTAATCCTGATAACTATTTAAAAAGTTAGGTGTGTTGGTGTGTTTTCATTGGTCAATGCAACATCAATGTAGCACTATTGCAATCTGGCGTGAACAACGGTAATGTTCGTTAGCAGTGTCATGGTATCTTGATTTTGCTTTAGTATGGCTAAACAAGTTGCACTCACTATTTAAAAAAAAAAAAAACTTGTATTGAGAACAATAATGATTTGGAGGACCAGTCTGTGGATAGTAATGGAACAACTGTTGGCTCTGAGAATGGAGGGGAGAGGAACTCCGGACCAACGACCTCCACTGACGTCCCTTTAGTGGTGCTTCTGAATTCGGGATTCGGGACAACTGCTTTGATTTCGGGACACCCTAGATTCAGGACACCTCCACTTAATCCAGGCCCACCCATCTGTCACGTTCTGCATCCGCCACTGGTACATGTACTTTGTCAAAGTTTCATATTTTGCTAATTTCTTTTCTGTAGTTGTCATTAGTTGTCATTCTCTTATTTTTGAACATACAGGAGTCTGCTTAACAATGACAACTTTGTTTATTGTACCCCAAAGGCCACATTTCCTCACAATCTGTCATCCAGAATAGTGCAGGTTTTCTTTTTCCTTTGCATGCTTTTGAATTTGAAGTGTTGTGGTGCATTTCATTGAAACTTTGCAGAATGTACAAACCACCTTTTTGTTTTATAATTTGATTAGAAGTACCCCCATATGTTCAAATCAAAGTATTAATTTGAACTAAAGTTGCTCGTTCCAATGAGAGCACACACAACAGCACTGCCATCCAACCATGCTATAACTTCCTGCACCAACACCTTGGTGTCTCTATCGCAGCACCATCCATTCCTACCCAGCATATCAAGTACTCCGACGTGGGTTGTCTGCAGCAGTAGACTCAACCAAGCTAAGGCTTTGCTGGGCTCCTCAGACAACCAGCACACAGGTTTGACAAACCAGCTTATTAACGAGTTGCAACGTGTTACAGGCAGAGCAGGTGTTACCCTGCCATGTAAGAGCTCTCCCTCGAGTGTGTGTGGTGATGGCTGCTTTATTCTGTGGACCCGTGCACCAATGATGTGCAGCCTCAGCCAACCCCAGAGCAGTTAGTCTGACTCGGGCCAGGTGAGGCTGCTTAAGCGAGCCACCAACCACACACACTCCACCCTGTCTTTTCTATGCAGCGCTGGCCCAGCAGCGCTCTGGCTGGTCTGGTGTGTGACCAGCTTTACACTGAAGCTCTGACGTCCAGTCAGACCGAGACTCAGCAAATAACTTCCTCCGCAAATAACTTGGGTTTGCTCGTGATATCTCAGTTTGCTTTGGGAAGTGTTATTCAAATAAAACGTGTTTAACTGTTTCAGATTTTAAAAGAGAGAAAGTGACGTCAACAAAATGTGTGCACTGCGACATCCCCATTTTGAAATGTGACATGGTGGCGCTGCACCACTAGAACATTATTTGGTGACAATTTGAAAGTGGCAGAATGAATAAAGGAACTAAAGAAGGGAGTTTATTACTCGCTTTCTTCAGTTTCTTTTGTTAATTCTGTCACTCTAAATTTCACCAAGCCAATCAGCGTCTTGTAGGCGGGACTTTAAAAATAAGTAGGCTGACGGAATCAATGTGATAGCGAGCGACAGACAACAACAGTGACTCTAGTGCCTTCAAAGTATCTTTATAGTCAATTGATTCTGCTCTTGAAGCTGTTTTGAAAATAGTTTAGATCGAAACAACCCTGCTTAGTCTCTGAAAACTCAGATGGAAGAAACCTCAGAATGAATTATGAAGTGAAACCAAACGGGATGATTATCAGGATAGGCTCGACTGGACGTTGCTTTATATGAAGCAGTGGAGACCTAGAGGCCTTCACTGAGCAATGGGGATCTCTTTGAAAAGATTATGTTCTGAAGATACCCATTTATTTAAGTTTCCTCTTTGTGTTATGTTTTCTTTTCTTTTTGGGGGATATTAACTGATATGAGAAAACAAAACATTATGCTGAAAGGTCATTATATTTGTTAAAATAGGACCTTTGTGAATTACAGCCAACAATGAATCTGCCAAACAATTAATCTCAGAAGCCCTCCCTCTCCATTTCTAATTTATGAATGCCCTACTCCCCTGCCTTATAATTGTCTCTTTGTGAAGTGAGGAACGTAACTCACAATGTTAGGATAACCAGAAAAGATATGTGCCTACGGGAATTAATCTACAACCGCAGAGAAAACCTATTTATTAATCGAATTAGAAAATCGATTGCCACAGCACTAGGGAGGAGCAGTGCTCGCCAAAAGTGTCTTGGAGCTCCGCCAAAAGGGATCTTAAAGTCTGGGAAGAATAAAGAAAACATTGATTCCCCCTCTTCTTCTTTTCCGCTCTTCTATTATCCATCATTTTCAGTCTCTCTCTTCAAGATTTCTATTTCTTTATTCACACAATCACTTTGTATCCCAAATGTTCTTTCTCTCGACCCTTTACCCTTTATCTACCAAGTCACTAGTATTTGACCTTCTGTCTGCCTCATGCAACAACCACTGCATCTGTAGGCAGAAAAAAATGTGAATAACATGGTAAGCGCAGTGCTTCTTAATAGACATATAGGCATGAACATTCTGCCCAGCTATCAACTCACTGTGAGTGGTGGATCGTGTATTTGGAAGTTTCTTATTTCTAAAACACAAGGATTTTTGTCCTCCCAGTAAGTGGCTACTGTGTCCTTCCTATACAAATGCATTCAAATAGATTTCAGAAAATGCATTTGATTCTGCATTCAACAGGGAAGAAAAAGCTAGGGGATTCATTTCATGGCAGGCCTGTTTTACAGCTTACCATTATTGGCACCCCGTCATAGCAAGGCTGCCTGTTCCTCACAACTTTGCGGTAATTGATGGAACTTGAGTCAATTTGAGAAAGGACATGAATTAATTTGAGATTGTGCATATTCTGTCAGGGGTCGTCGAGGAACAACACCGGTAACAATACTGGCCTCTGACAGCTTCCCTCAGAGACAGCACGTAAACAAATCTTAAATGTTGGCAATATATCCATATATTGTAGCAAATGTAGTCTCTCACCCATGTACTTGATTGAGGGTTTTTCAACTGGATTACATCAACAATCCATAAGCAACAGAAAGCCCTTCTGCAAGCGGACGTCCATTTGTACCAGGGCTGTTTCCAGCGAGGTCAGTGTGTTCCCTGTCCACATTGTTGCTCAATGGAATTCAATATCAACTGCAACAGTCCAGCTAACTTGACCTGGAGAACCACTCCCAAACATAAACACTTTTATAAAGAGACAAAGGCTCATAGAAAGACACAGCCAGCGAGAAAGCTTCTTCTCAAGGTTAGCTAGCCCTTGAAAAGTATTCTCTTTTTGTATTGAGTTGTATGAAGTATAGACAGAACATCCAAGCTTTCATTTTTGTCTTTCTCCTAG
>OMKX01106724.1:0-14821 GCA_900302425.1 Brosme brosme
ACATATCTGGCTACGGGGGAGAGCAGTGCTGTTCAATACAGTTTCGGGGTAAGGAGGAGGTGGTGGGGTGTAAGGGAAGGGGCTGGAGGTGGAGAGGAGGTGAAAAGTGTCATGGTGAAGAGAGCTGGAATTACAACAGCCTGATTAGAGTTGATTCAATGGTTGGCTGGTTTTAGGGGTTGCACTCCAGGTGAATCAGACCATGGCTCAGGAGATGGGAGAATTATCAGTAATTGCAGGCCCTGAGAGGGTGCTCGTTGGGGAAAAAGGATAAATCTTAAGTAGAGTGAGGTGTATACAGGCCAACTAAGGAGTCTCCCTGGAGTGAATAAGTGACATCGATGGAGAGAGGGGGTGCAGAAGAAACAGTCGGGCCGCACCGCGAGAGGCCAAAGAACACACCTGACTAATTCATTGCACATGTGCTGCCGGCATTTTGGTTCCCGCGCTCCACAAATCTTTAAGGAAGGATGGCCATCCCAAAACATTTATAGGCAACCGTGTTCAATATGCGATACATGATTATTTAAATGCATCATGCATTATTTTTTGCGTGATGAGACGGTCAGTTTTAACTATTCTAACTCTCCATCTGTGTGAGATCTGTCCATACTGTAAATGTGAACGATGTTCCAGTTTAATGAGGTCTAGATCTATTGACCTTATGCCGTATGCTGTGTATGCTGGCTAAACGTTTAAGATGTGTTTTTGATTTGAGATTATTATTCGTTCTTCTCGTAAAAGATGTTTTGTGGTGGGTGAGATAATAGAAGGCGTGGTTTGGTTTGGTGACAAACCATTCCAGTTTTACCTGGTTACCTGGTTTTAAGCCAAGCTGGCTGAGCTAAAACAGGTCAGCTGTCAAAAACCACTACACAACCACAACCAGGAACTGCTTTGAACAATGACCAAATAGTTTCTCCGTCCCGTGACAGTGAAAACATATTTATGGTCTCAAATATCACTTTTTCACACAATTCTCAGGTCCTTCCAGCAGCTTTCACACTAGTCAAGGCTACGGTAAATGTAAGCTTATTGCAGACCAAAATAATTACAAAGGGCAATTTTCTTGTCAACCAGCTGTAACGGGACGCATGCTGCGAGAAAGTTGCAGACCTGCACCTTCAGTTTCAACGATAATCTACAAGCGGGCGACTGTACTGATGCCACCCAGTGGGCACGCAAGGAACCGCTGCTTTCACGTGTTACAGGAAGGGCATGCATTATGTGTGAAATTGTGAACTATGCTACTTTGTAGTTCAACGTTATCTAAATAAACAATTAATACTGTGCTTAAAATCAGGATTCAAAAGTATAACTAAAGGCAAAAAAAAGCATTTTTGATAACCTCTTTATTATATTTATGTTGTACATTAACACACACATCATGTTGACAGTATTTTAATAACAAGATCCAAAAAATAACATGACAACTCTTAATTTGTGCGTAAAACAAGTGAGTGAAAACAAGAGTGTTAATGGGAAACACCACCCAGCAATTACACGTGGTGATGCCTAATCAAAGTATCTGATCTCCACTAGGTCGCATGAGAGATTTGATCAAATTAAACAAAAGGTTTTGGACATTATGGTGCCTTCTGGCTGGGATTTAAGAGTACTTCAACTTTTCAACTTCTTATCAAACATAGCCTTCAGATATCCATTCTCCTGGAGACATGTGGGGACAATCGTTTTCTCCCAGCAGACCATGAGGAGTCAGTAAATTAGAAAAGTATCACCACCTTAAGGCAAAATTGAAGCTCCTTGTTCAGGTTGAACAGAAAGGCTGAATCAGATTAGGAAATCACATGATTTAATGCACCACCGAGTGTGAAGGTAATAACATGAACCACTTCACACAACAATAAAGCAATTCAACATGTACTTTATCTAAAGCCTATTCCACAATATCATGTGGTTTCCCCATGGATACCATTAGTTGTGATACATGTGATCACAGGGATTGCATGAAGAGCAAATTGTGTTGAATAAATATGTTGTAAGACAGAATGTGGACGTGGGGGACCAGTAAACAACACACACACACACACACCTAGAAGTAACAGTTTCTATACCATTGATACAATCTACATGCATATACATTACCCCTACCGCCATTTATTATTTTGCGCTCTTAACAATAGCAATATAGACACATGTTGTTCCACGTTTATTTAGAGGTTGACGATTGGTTCCCTGGGAGGTCGTGGTATTTAAAGGTCGGTGGTGAGCTGTCCCTTACTCTGGATGAGCTTCATAATGGACTGGACAACCTCAGAGGTGGTACCCTGCCCCCCGATGTCAGCAGTGTGCAACTGCAAGGACAAAAAACATTTACAATTCAAGCATACAATTTTTAAATTTCTGAATGAGCAGAATGAGCTGAGGCATTTTCTTCGAGTATGTACATTGACAAAGCGTTCCATCAGAAGCCTTTATCAGATAAAGGACAACATCATCTCTGTAGATCTGGCCCTAGATCCAGTCTTTGCAGGACAGCAAGAGGGCCATTCTGTGGTAGAGAATCTTAGCTGAGGAATGAAAAGCTGGGAGAAGAGGACTCACCCTGGTCTCGTTCATGCAGGTGAGGATTGCAGTCCGGAGCAGACTGGCATACTCGTAGAGCCTGGTATCATCCAAAGAGAAAGAATACACTTTCACATATGAGAACACATGCACTGTGAGAAAACCACTACAATTGAACATGGATTATGTATTTGAAGCAGGTGGACTCTTACTTGAGGTGGTCCAGCATCATGCAGCTGGCCAGCAACATGGCAGTGGGGTTAGCGATGTTCCTGCCGGCAATACTCTTCCCCGTGTTCCTTGTGGCCTGAGAGATAGAAGCAGAGCGACGACCTTAGAGAAATGACACACACAGAGACTATCTGCTGGCCGAGCAGCCATACTTTGCAGATATTATAGTGTGTGGATGTAGAAAAATAAAAACACCAAAGAATGGTTTTTCACACCAATGGTTCTTTAACTGTGCGGACTGCTTACCGTTTCAAAGACTGCATAGTCCCGGCCGTAGTTGGCACCAGGCACGAGGCCGGGGCCTCCAACCAGCCCGGCGCACACGTTGCTCACCACATTGCCATACAGGTTTGGCATCACCATCACATCAAACTGCTCCGGGTTGGACACCAGCTAAGGTGTCCACATGAGTGAACAATAAGTATGGTTAATATTTCTCTTGACAAATTACCACTCAAAACCTTTTACAGTTACGTGTCCTAACTGGCTGTTACCTGCATGGTGGTGTTGTCCACGATCATGCTGTCAAACTTAAGATCCGGATATCCAGACGCAACCTCCCTGCAGCACTGCAAGAACAAGCCATCGCCAAGCTTCCTGTTGCAGAAATACATTATTAAATACCATTATTTGGTACCGAAAAAGACAGGCAGCAAAGGTGACTTTACAATCTAAATGGAACGGGTGTCCCCGAGTAGACTCACATTATGTTGGCCTTGTGGACAGCTGTGACCCTGCGGCGACCTTTCTCCCTGGCCAATCGGAAGGCGTAGTCTGCGATCCTGAGGGAGTTGACCCTGGTGATGATCTTAAGGCTTTCCACCACCCCGGAAACACTCTGCAGTAGGACAGTGCCACGGCACCAGGGGCAATAGATTCATGCTTGAAAAAGCAGGCATGGCTCAAGCAGCGAATTCAATTACAGCGTGCATGTTAACCATTAGAAAACCTATAATTGCATCATGTTACACTCAGTTAGTCAATTATTTTGGCTTAGCATCAAACAAAAAATAACCACATTTTTGAATATGTATAGACTACAAAGTCAAGAGCAGGATATAAAAAGACAAAAAGCACACAATTTCATTGTTTGCATAAGACAAAATAATAAATTGTGTGCGTGTGGGTGTGTGTTCTGTGTGTACTGACCTCGTGCTCCAGGCTGCTGTATTCGCCCTCTGTGTTCTCCCTGACGATAAGGATGTCAATGTCCTTGTGTCGGGTCTGGACACCTGGGAGTGACTGGCAGTGCATGACATTGGCATACAGATCCAGACTGGTGCTGTGGATGCACATGAAAAGAGACAGATTGAGAGAAAGGGAAATGGAGAAAAAAAAAAACCAGCTCTGAACAATAATAGGTTTGACAACAAAGGCTTTTCTCCAATGTACCGACCATTAAACCAAATCACTCACCGAAGCAGATTATTTCTGGATTTGACAGAGGGTGGCATGATGTGGTTTGTCTCAATGTTACCTGACAGAATAGGTAAATATAAATGCCATATATTTGACATGGGTTTTGACCATTGACCTAAATGTTAAATCTTGTGTATTCTTTAACCTCTATTTTCACATTCTCTTACCTTTAAGAGCAACTCCATTACGGCGGATGGCAGTGATAGCATTATTTATGTCATCTTCAGTGGTCAAGGCAGAGTTGACGTTCACAACCTCAAAGTCCACAGGCACGCAGCTGAACCTTTGACGACAAAAACAACAACAGTGATCTAGTCAACCGGAATTTCGCCCAAGCACATTCAACACCATACAAAAATGTTACGTACACAGCAGACAAACAACAACATACCTGAATACTTCTCTGACGTGATTCAGCAGCTCTGGTCCGATACCATCTCCAGGAATGAGGGTGACCGTGTGTCTGCCTCCATATTTTGCCGGGGGTGGCTAAAAAAGAGACCAAACACAAGACAAGACTTCATTGATTTGCGTATTAACAGTAACATAGCGATTGAAAGAATGAAAATGAAGAAAGTTGGTATTGAAGAATGGCCCCTCAGAAAATAATACTTACTATGGTCTCACCCTGTTTATTGAAGATCGACAGCAGGAAAAGCAGAGCAATAGTTAGTTAATTTGAGAGCCATGATAGCTACAAGGACACGCGATAGAAAAGCCCATTACCAAGGTTAGGCTTCATGCTAGCTGTACTCATTTCCCAAAGAGAACCAATTCCCGCAAATAAATAATGAAAAAAGGGGAGTGGGAGGGTGGAATAAAACCAACCACCGAACCAAGTCCACCCACACATGACAGAAAAGGGACATTGGTGAAAAGGTAGCATTACGATATAGATAAGATTTAAGAGGTTCGGACGACTGCCATGTCTTGTCTTCGGATGTCTCTGGGATGACGAAGCTGAAGTTAGCTCCCGATTTGTAGCTCCCTATTCACAGCTAGTGATGTGCGGCCAGGAAACGAGTCGATTTTTTCGAATATGTTTTTAATGACAAACTGGTGTGACTTGTTTCTTGATCAAAACAATGTATATGTAATTTGTAATGTACTTTGTGTTGTGCCATATATCCCCCAGTATAGGATTCAGTCTGGCCCGAATATTTTTTCCCACTCAGAACCGATCCAAAAACTGCTGTATGGCCTATTTCAGGCCAGCCTTTCACAGGTTAAATCACCTTGGGCCACCCAAAACAGTCATGTTATAAGCTAAACAGGACATCGACTATGTTACTATGCTGTTTAGAGCCTGGCCCAAAAGTTGTTTTCATGGTCTAATAGACAGCTGAAAAGCCAGTTCCTTAAACCGCATTTAAACATTTTCCTTACTATCGGCACCCGTGAAATAGAGTTGTTCTGATACCGATACCAGTATCGGAAACGCCTCCGATACTGCCTAAAATGCAGTATCGGGTATCGGCGAGTACGCAAGTCTATGCGCCGATCCGATACATCACGTGACTAGCTCATTTACTACACAGGCAAAGAACATCACAAACACGTGCAGGATTATGCTGCGTTCCTTAATGGTCTGAGGTGGGAAGTCGGAAGTGGGAAACGCGTCGCTCTCTACGTGCATTCGAGCTACCAAGTCAGAAAAACATGGATGCTCACGCTACACTACAAGAATACAAATGTATTATTATAATTATAAATTATAAATGTAAATTAGGTAGTTTGACGGAAAGATAACTTATTTTTTAGACAAACTAGATAATAAAAGAAAGTTCTATAGAATTCATTCTGTGTACATTTATTTACATTACATTTTTGTAATTTAGCAGAGGCTTTTATCCAAAGCGACTTACAATTAGTGCATTATGTCAACAGTAAGTGAACCAACTATACATTCCTGTCCTCGTAAGAGAACCCTTCAATAAGAACAAGAGCAATTAGTAGTTATAATGCTATATGCTGTATCGGTATGTCCATACAGGGTTAGTAGTATCCAGCTGTTCCAAAAAAAAAAAATGTACTCGGTATCGGCTGTTACTCAAGTTCAGGTATCGGAATCGGTATCGGGAAGGAAAAAATGGTATCGGAACATCTCCACCGTGAAATGCTGGCCTGAAATAGGCCGTACAGCCATTTTTGAGATCGGTTCTGAGTGGGAAAAAAACATTCAGGCCAGACTGAATCCTATATTGGGGAACACTACGTGAGGTGGTCAATATGGGTGAACATTGACATGGGTTGCCCAAAATGAATACAGGCTCTAAATCATGCTGTGAACTTTCTCATTGAGTCTTGAGCGTCAGCCATAATTTTTCTAAGTGTTTAAATGCGAATAAGGAGCTGGCTTTTCTGGATTTTCAGCTGTCCATTAGACCATGAAAACGACTTTGGGACAGGCTCTTAACAGCATAACCAGATAGTCTATGTCCTGTTAGTATATAACGGGCATGTTTTGGGTGGCCCAAGGTGATTTAGCCCATGGAAAGCCAACCTGAAATAGGCAGTGCAGCAATTTTTGAGATCGGTTCTGGGTGGGAAAACCCCTTAGGGCCAGACTGATTCTGATTCTGATTCTGGGTGACACTACATGAGGTGGTCAATATGTGTGAACATTGACATGGGTGGCCCAAAGTGTGTCTCATTGTGACCCGAGCGTCAGTGTTTAAATGCGAATAAGGAGCTAGCTTTTCTGCTTTTCAGCCGTCCATTAGACCATGAAAACTATTCATGGTCCCATTCGGGCCAGACTGAATCCTATACTGGGGGATATATGGCATAACACAGAATAGATTACACATACATTGTTTTCAATCAATAAACATTACACAGTACCAGTGGTGCTATTAAAAAACTAAATCGACTTGTCTCCTGGTCGCATATCACTAGCTGCGAATAGGGAGCTGCGAATCGGGAGCTAACTTCAGCTTCGTTCTGGGAAGGATAAGAAAAACACAGACTATGTTGTCATTTATATTGCCTTGCTGTGATTAGAGGTTATCTGAGACACTCACCGTACCCGATGACTTCTCTCGACAGCTTGTCAGCGTTGGTCCAAGTACCTAAAATACGTTGCCATTATAAAAAGGGAAGAAGAGAGGACGGATGTCAACAACACTTTCGTATTAAACTAGGTATAAGTCTGTTATTACGTAAAGCTAAATGACAGCTTAAAAACAGTGAGCTAGCTAACTTAGCTGGTAGTTAACCAAATGACCTTGTATCCAGAAAAACACATTTGCTTTAGAACATCTAGCTCAGCTTTGGAAGGCTACAAAAAGTGTAACAGATGCCTTTTCTTACTTTAACCGTATTTCCCAGTCGTCCACCCCAAATGGGTTTAATGATTTTGGACATGGAAAGCACAGCACTGGAAGCAGCCATCTTGGTTTCTAAACAGGATGTAAAGTTGAGTGTCGCACCGCAATGCTTGCAATTTGTGTCCTTGTCCGTAACATACTGTTAATATATATTTTTTTCCATTTCAGAATATACGTTTTATGGGTGTTTGCAGCTCCACTGTAACGATACATTGTTACTTTTGTATTTTATTTTAAGTAACATATTAAAATATATTATTCCCGAGATACTTAGGCGCAGACTCAGTCGGCTTCTCAATTGTCGCGTACCTTTGAGCTCGTGAAGCTCAGGCGGACTAGTATTCCGGAAGGTACTTGGTTTACCTTTTACAGTCTATGGGTTTACCACACAGATTTACACTATCTTTCTCAATTGTATGTCAGTGTCGTTCGACGTATAGACTCGACTAAACATCGACCTACCAGAAATGGCTAGATTATTTCAAATATCCACTAGTTAATTTACAACAGCATTGCCTCGATGAGAAAACAACGAAAGAAATAAACTCCCAGGTGGCAAGTAATTCAGTAAATCATCGTCTTTAACCTTTACACAATAGGTAGGATTTTCTCCTTCATACATTGTTTTAAGGTATTGTGCTGGCTGCGATTGCGCTTGATAGTTGTTACATTTTCATTTGTGAAATTGGTCGTATGTTTTATCCATGCCGCCTTGGTTAGCTTCGCCTTTGCATAATTTAACCATCTTGGTTGGCCTTTTATCGCAAAATCTGTTTTATTCGGTATTCTCTTTTCTATATTTGCAGGCCTGTGTACGAGTTAATCATGAGATTAGCAGGTTGGTAGTCAATTATAATAATTATAATATAATATTCATTTCAAACTGTTGGCCGACACTGGTTGATTGGAAACGTGTACCTCTGTGACAGGGCCACTACGAGGAGTAGCAGTGGTGCTATTGGTTGGACTCACCTGGTTTTTGGCCAGCACTTTATTTGGAGGGGATAGTGGCTCATCAGTGCGACATTTCTTTACTGGTAAACACAATCAAATTGACACAAGCTATGCTACATGTCATTCATGCATGGTTTTTGTGGTCCAAACCCTGTCTGGTTTGTTTTTGCTATTTCAGGCGCAAGTGAGGAGCCAACAGCCGGTCAGTGAAATAACAATGACCATGTCCACGTCCAAAATATGGAAAGTTGTATATTTAGCTGACTAATGTATTGTGTTCTTTATCAGAGCCGCGTCCTCGTAGGTATAAATGTGGCCTTTCGGCCCCTTGTCCTCCAAAGCACCTCGCGTTCCGTGTGGTGTCAGGCGCTGCCAATGTCATCGGACCCAAAATCTGCCTGGAAGACAAGATGTGAGAAGAGATGCATATCGTCCTCCTCCTCTACGCTCTCTCTTTTTTCTGTTTGTCTGTCTCTCACTGTCCACTTTTGATCTTTATTTCTCCCATCCCTTTTTCTTTTTCTCTGTGCTGCCTTAACCAGGCCTCACATCTTTCTGAGGAGCTGAATGCAAGTATTCAAACTCTCGGTTTGTTTATTTGTTTGTGTGTATCTCACCTCCATCTTTTTCTTCCTTGTCTCTAGTCCTGGCCCTCGTTTTGTTTCCCATGTTGTCCCTCATGTTCCTGTCACTGGGCATTGGTTAACAGGAACTGATGTCTTAACTTAGCCCTCTGCCTAAAGCTAATGAGTCTATGTCTTACAGGTTGGTGAGCAGTTTGAAGGACAACGCTGGCCGAGGCATTAATGTAGCTTTAGTAAATGGTAAGACTTAATTAAGGTACATTCTTTATTTCCTCTAGGCTTCTTTGCTCTCAGCTTTTGCTTAACTTGTTTATTTATCTTGCCTTCATTTTTGATTTGCAGGCGTGACGGGAGAGCTCCTAGAAACCAAGGCTTTTGACATGTGGGCAGGAGGTATTTAAAACTCTGACCTCCTCCAAAGCATACACACGCATAGCCAACATGGGAGCACGCCCCCGGTGATCGTGACTCCTGGCTTTATATGCTCTATCTGTTGTTTTCAGATGTCTCTGACCTGCTGAAATTCATCCGACCGCTCCATGAGGGAACTCTCGTGTTTGTGGCGTCCTTTGATGATGCTGCCACTAAGTAAGTCCAAGATGCTCACTCTTGCTCATTCTCATTGTACTAGATACTACTCGACCTAAAACACCTCATCCTCTTTTGAAAAAGTTCCATGACCAGAGCCGTGCTAAATGGGTAAATCTTGGGTCTTGCATTTGAAAGACAGAGACAGCTTGGAGCCAAGAAGGATTTTTAAACATTTGCCATGAGCTGATTTATAATTTGCAAGCAATAAATAAATTGCAAACGTAAACATTTGCTGATCAATTTACAGTGTTGGACTCGTTGTCGCATGTTATTGTCAAAAGATAATAATTGTGCTTGTTTAAAAATATAACGTAACACTCGGCTCATCTCGAGCTCGTGTTCACTCATTGTCCTCAACCTGGCAACCAAACAAAGCGATATGCCTTGTGGCGTTTTTCCACTATATTATCCTACTAGACTCCATTACAACCGGTCTTCCTGCTTGAAGGAAGGTGAAGGTGTCTTGAGTCGATGACACAACAACACGCACACTTTTATTGCCTGTGTAGTTTTATATTATAGCCAACCTTGAAATCGGATAGATTAGTTTAAGAGACATTTTATATATTTGGGTTGTTTCAGATGGACGGCGACACACAATGATATCTGCGATGATGAATTCAGTTTGATGTTCAATGCTACCCCTTTTCCTTTTCTTTTCCTTTTCATAATGGCTCATTGAGAGCTGATTTATTTCAGATTAATCCTGTTTACACATTGGACAATGTTTCACACATATTTCCCAGAGTGCCACACTCTAGGAAATATGATACTGCCTTGATATTAGGAAAAAAACATAACCCTAACCAGCGATATAATAGTGTGAAATATTGTCCAATGTCCAGTCTTTAGACCAAGACTAATCTCAGTCTGACTAGTCCTTTTTCAATGAGCTTTCAATGAGGAACAAACAAATGATAAAGAATCAAGCTGTTGAGTACTCTAGCCATACTCTTTGTGCATGTCGCTGTGTCTCATACACAAGAACGCACAGTTTATTGTATATTTATAGGTCTATATTCCTACAATTTGTGAGACAACTTCTCGCTCCGAACAGCAACCAGTGATGATGTCAGCGCCGCTCACTTGGAAAATTCATGATCAAAACCAATTTATTTTCTAATATTAATCACATATCTGTTCAGAAGCAATTTTGTAAAATAAGCTCTATTTGAACTATTTTAATATAATCAAGTTTTTAAAGAGCTCTATATCACAAGTACCCAAAAGTCAGATTATAAACGCCAAAACACCTGGAATAACTGAATTGATTGGTTACAACTTGGCTCAAAGAGCTTGTATTCACAACAGGCGTTTACTGTTGCAAGTGTGCATTTACTCTAATGAACATCACTGCTATTTACCAATTTCTCCATTGCAGAATGAATGATGAAGCCCGACGACTGTTTGAGGAGCTGGGCAGCACGGCTGCGAAGGAGCTGGCCTTTAGAGACAGCTGGGTCTTCGTTGGCGCCAAGGGTATTGAGAATAAAAGTCCCTTCGAGCAGGTACATGGTCATTACTAAGGATGTTCCGATCAGGAATTTTTGGGCCGATCATCGATTGCTGGAAGTAGTGTCGGCAGATACTGATCACGGGGTCTACTTGAAACAGTCTATTTATCGTGTGTCATTATTCATTTATTGAACTATTATTTAACAACATTGTATATTCAATTCAGACAACATTGACGTATTGATCCCAACATACATAGATCAATACAAGGAAACAATGAGCAGCAGTAAATACAATATGAATATTAATAATATATTATTAATGAACCCAAAATCAATTAGTGTGAACCAAGAATCTTTATTTTTGACGCGGTAATATATCTTATATAATCTTCAACATAATAATCTATGCAATTTGTCACTGTTACTTAAATAAGGCAGTATTTTAGAGAAGATGGGTGTAAAGTCCTATGTTTTTGCCAGTCCCAACCGCCCAGTTTGTGAACATTCTACTCGGCTCCAAACTCAGGTTTCGTTCTTTTCGTGACATCGAAGTCCCTTTCCCACAACGAAGGGACGCCGGCAGCGAAGTGTAGGTCGATGAGTGGATTTTCCATCCGGGCAGCGATCGATGAAAATGTCTGTGTCCGAGAGGATTAAGCCTCTCGTGCACTTATTAAAGTAGAACGCCACGGTGTGTGGCGCATTTCCTCTATCGCTCATTATAACGCAAATACACACTGACGGTACTAGCTTAAAAGAAAGCATTACTATTCAAATTAAGAGATGAGAAAGTATTATGAATTCACAACTGATACTTATTGGCAGGCAACATGTGCAAAATATTAAACAGACCCATGAAGCCAATTTAGCAGCGCGTAGGGAATTTGATGTGCATGTTTTGCGTCAGCTAATCGGCTCTTCTGATCTTGCTTTATAGAGCGCACCAATCAAGCTTTATAATAAATATCGGCTGATAACGATCGATGACCAACCATTCCGAGCACCCGTAGTTATTTGTGATTGGAATGTTATGCCTGACTGTCAAATTATACTAGGCGTCACAATCAAATATTTGAAGGCAAAAAGCAAATTGCTGTTAAATATATTGTCTTTTCAACAAGAGAAAGTCAAGCTTGACCAGTTGTAGCGCTGATGTATAGATGTGTGTGTATATATTATCGTTGTCTTTTCTTCTCACCAGCGAATGAAGAACAGTAAAGGCAGCAACAAGTACGAGGGCTGGCCAGAGTCTCTAGAGATGGACGGCTGCATACCCCTGCGCGCTCCCCTGGAGAGCTAGCTCCTGTCTAGAGGACTTCTTCCTTTTCTTCTGAGCAAGTCACGCACAAAGAACGTCTGCAGCAGCTGACGTGCTGCTCATGAGCCCCTGATCTTTCACTGTGAACCGTGCCTGATAGACCTCACCAGCCAATCAAAGGCTTTGAATAATTTCAACTAACATCCACTTAGGCCAACTCACATATTGTATTTTTGCCCGTATCAGACACTTGACTGTGGATGTGTCTTGATGGAGTACAATTTCAAGCATTCAAAGATGCGAAGACAAGAGGCATTCCTGCTGCAACTTTGGGCAAAATGTAGTTGGTGGGCATATAGAACAAATGTAATAGAATAAAACTATTGGTGATGGGGAGTTTCAGATGTTTCAGGATTCCAATGCAACAAGACAAGAGTCTGCAGTATGTTTCACTACAGTAGGCGAAAACTGTCAAGTTCCTCTGCAGGTCTCCAAATGCTGTGTCAGGTTTTTATCAGTTGGCAAACGAATCACTTACATGACATTTGCCGCTATTAATAGTCTTATCAGTGAAAATAATACTATAGATATATTACATAAGATATATTATATAAGACATTTAATAATTTGATTATGAATGTACTGATGGGCAACTTCTTTGACTACAACTACATCAGTGTGTTTCCTGTTCTTGTTCTCTATGTGTAGTTGTTATTTTATGGTCATTGTTTTACTTTTTTTTAAACTTTTAATGGTACTGTTCAGTTTCGCATAATAGTTTCCGAGGTGATTGCTGCAAATCTATGCCCAATGTTTACATTTCTTCTTTTTGTAAGCCAACCCTCATACTATAATTTATAAATGTTATTTTGGCAACTTGCTTTTCTCTACTTTGAGTATGTTTTACTCCAATGCATTCATCAGACATCTGGTTATTCCAAATATTTGATGTATATTGTAGTCACAATTGGTGTAGTGGTTTGTTTTGTGTAGTTGCACTCGTGTTTTCAGACGCTGGTCAATTCAATGTAATCTACGGTTGTCTAAATAAATTTAAAGTGTCCTAGTACTTTTCCCTGCTGTTTTTGTTTATGGAATGTCGTTATAAATTCCACAAGAGGGCGACATATCAGGGTTATTCACTTCATTCTGCTTGGAGGCAGTTGGATATAGATGGTTTTATTTATATATAGATATAGATATAGATATATATATCTATATCTCTATATATAGATATATCTATATATATCTATATATATAGATATATATATAATATGTTAGATACGAGTATTTATGTCGAGTAAGGCAAATAAATCTTATCCTGTCATTATTTTGGTCGAAGTTAAGCACGTTATTCTATATTATATTATTATTATCCTCCATGTACCAGTAGCCCCAGACTCAGGCAGAGTAACCGAACATCGTCGGGTCAAGTGGCCTTCGAAGGGCAGAATGGCACAGACGGCGGGGGAAAGAGAGGGCAAAGAGACGGTCTGCCTTCATTGCAAACCCCTTTGGAGTCACCAAGCAGTTGCTTGGGCAGAAACGAAGCGGCCACCTCGTTTGTCCCAAAGAGGAGATCGACCACCATCTCCACAACACCTACAGCGATGCTGCTTGGGAGGAAGACCAAGGTCCCTATAGACCTTTGATAGATCCCCAGGACCCACCATGGACTTCAACAGCAAGGAGCCCAGTTGGAAGGAGGTTCAGGATGTCGTCAAGGCAGCCAGAGCCAGTTCAGCCCCTGGACCAAGTGCAGTGCCCTACAAATGGTACAAGAGGTGTCCCAGACTCCTTCACCGGCTGTGGAAGATACTGAGGGTTATCTGGAGGAGGGGAAAGGTAGCCCAACAATGGAGATTTGCAGAAGGTGTCTGGATTCCTAAGGAGGAGAATGCTAAGAACATCGAGCAGTTCAGAACCATCTCGCTGCTCAGCGTAGAGGGGAAGATATTCTTCGCCATCCTATCCCGTAGGTTGACGGAGTTCCTCCTGAAGAATGAGTACATCGACACCTCTGTACAGAAGGGTGGAATCCCAAAGGCTCCAGGATTACTCGAACATACAGGCGGGGTCACGCAGCTGATCAGAGAGGCAAGAGAAGGGAAAGGAGACCTAGCAGTGCTGTGGCTCGACCTCACCAATGCTTATGGATCCATTCCCCATAAGCTGGTGGAAACAGCACTGGATCGGCACCATGCCCCAGGTAAAATCAGGGACCTTATCTTGGACTATTACAAGAGTTTCAAGCTGAGAGTCACCTCTGGGACAGTCACATCTGAGTGGCATCGGCTGGAGAAAGGGATCATCACTGGATGTACTATTTCAGTGATCCTCTTTGCCCTGGCCATGAACATGTTGGTCAAGTCAGCCTAAGTCGAGTGCAGAGGTCCGCTCACCAAGTCTGGAGTCCGCCAGCCCCCCATCAGAGCCTTTATGGACGACCTGACAGTAACAACAACGTCAGTG
>OMKX01106725.1:0-14463 GCA_900302425.1 Brosme brosme
TGAACCACTGACATGCTACCTGATAGTTATTTAACTATTTCTCTCTCTCTCTCTCTCTCTCTCTCTCTCTCTCTCTGCATCTCTCTCTCTCTGCATCTCTCTCTCTCTCTAGGGGTGAAGCTAGGAGCGACTCAGCGCCAGTCCAGAGAGGTACGTGTTCACGTGGCTAACACAGCCAATCACACGCCAGCGCCTCCACACAGGTGGAGGCTGTGGGGGGTCTGTACTTCTGATGGGACCTGTTTATGGGGGGACCCCTGCTCTCTAGTTGTCGGATGATCCCGGGTCAGCATCCTATTCACGATCCGGGTCATGATGCGGGTAACGATCCGGTTCGTCACGATCCGGTTCGTCAGGATCCGGTTCGTCGCGATCCGGTTCAGGATCCGGGTCTGGATGCGCCGCGTGCGTTCACCTCTCAGGCGGTCTCTCCTAGCTGGTCTCCCAGGGCCAGGGACCAAGGCAGGCTTGTTGGAGGTAGAGCTGCGGTCAGTGGCCGTTTGTGAGCTCCTTCACTAACGGGGGAGGAACAGCTAGGGGGAGGGAACACGCTATCTCCCTTCAGGACACTTTGCTAAAGGTGAAGGAGGTGGCGGGGGATTAGCTGAGATTCATGGTGATCTTGTAACCTTGTCTGTTGTAAAATGTTAATTTGACAATCAGTCCATTGGCTTTATGAGGGCTTTATAGCTTTTAATTGAAATTAAAAATAAGAAAAAGGCTGGATGTAGGATGGCCCTGGGTATCAGCTGATGTCAGCCAGGCAGTGGATGATTCTAATTCATATTTTCCATTAGGTGTTTATAGGACGTTTTTATGACATTACAGCCCACTTTATTGCCAGGTCACGCGAGTCATTGGGGAGTGCTTGACATTTGGAATCGTCTTAAAATGAATTAGCGGTGGTTGAACAGCACCACCAAGTGTCGTGTTTTGGTATTGAAGCTAAAGAGGACGAGTAGAAGAAGCCACCCATCCGCATTCATTTAGAAAGAACACATCCACTGCATGAGGCACAGCGACAACAAACATCAAGACTCAACTCTTATTCCCATAAACAATCTGAAGAACAAATATGTAAAAAAAATATATACGATATTCACTATACATACTTTATATAGCTCAAATGAATAGAAACTCTAAACCCACTGTGTGGCAGACTGTCCCTCTTCTGCGAGTCCGTCCGTCTCTTATCTCAGCATTGCCTCTAACTCTGTCTCTGTCTCTGATGTTCTGCAGACTCTGTGCACTCAGGACGGAGAGAGCCCCAAGCCGGAGCGGCCCCCCCCCCCATCAGGAGGGGACCTGCTCTCCAGCCCCATCCCTCCCATGCAGTTCCCCGACTTTGAGAGGAGCAGACACTCAGCCGTCCCCGGCTTCCAGGAGCCGGACGCCAGCGCCGTGCAGGTCACCAGAAGACACCGCAAGCTCCTGAAGACCAGCCCGGTGATACATCACTCCAACAACTTATCCACCTCCTCCTCCTCCTCCTCCTCCCTCTCCTCCTCCTCCGCTGTGAACTCCCTGACCCCGGAACTCCTCAGCCGGTCGTCCCGTGTCCAGCACGCCCGTCAGAAGCTGATGAAGGAGATCTGCGCCAAGTACAAGAGCAGCATCTCGCGGACGGTCACGCCCAACGACGTGTCCCACATCTACGTGGAGAACAAGTACCGGCTGCTGTACTGCGAGGTCCCCAAGGCCGGCTGCTCCAACTGGAAGAGGATCCTGATCGTCCTCGCGGGCAAGGCGGCGGACACGCAAAGCCTGAAGCACGACACGGTGCACTACGGGAACCACCTGAACACGCTGGTCAGCTACGGCCGGCCGGACATCCTGCAGCGTCTCAGAAGCTACACCAAGATCGCCTTCGTCCGAGAGCCGCTGGAGAGGCTGGTGTCGGCCTACAGGGACAAGCTGGAGAGCCCCAACACCTACTACCACTCGCTGTTCGGGAAGCCCATCATCGCCAAGTACCGCGCCAACGCCTCCAAGGAGGCCCTGAGCACCGGCGACGGCGTGACCTTCCCCGAGTTCGTCCGGTACCTGCTGGACGTCCACCGGCCGGTCGGCATGGACATCCACTGGGAGCCGGCCAACCAGCTCTGCAACCCCTGCCTGCTGGACTACGACTTCATCGGTAAGTTTGAGAACATGGAGGAGGAGTCCAACTTCCTGCTGCGGCAGACCGGGGCCCCCAGTAACCTCACGATGCCCACACTGAAGGACAGGAACCCGGGGGCCCAGAGGACCACCAGGGACCTCACGCTCAAGTACTTCTCCCAGGTGAGCGCGTGGGAGAGGCAGCGACTCTATGACTTCTACTACATGGACTACTTGATGTTCAACTACTCCAAGCCCTTCAGCGATTTGTACTGAGCTCCTCCTCGAGAGACTTTCTCCGGTCAACGTCACATTCCACTGCATCGTATTGTCATCGTACCGAACAGAAACATCAGCAGAAACCTCCACGCCGTTCTCCTCAAACCGCACGCAAACCAAAACCAACTGGCTTCAGGCTCGTCCAAATCAAGCAGAGTAAATGCTGCCTCTAGTGTTCATCAAGTATCAGGACCAGGGATCATTATGGGATACCGTATCTGGTTTACATAACATTGGAAACATTGCAATTAAAAACTGAGAACGGTCTGAGAACGACAAACCTTTTGAAGGTTTCTGTATTTCTGCTTCAAGCTTTACTTCTGCTCTGTGAGGCCTCGTTACCTCAGACCCATAGTTCAATCACCCATTATCTGACCTTCACCTGTCTCTTATTTCTGAAGTCTGAGGTTTAGCCATCTTTAGACTTGTATTTGTTTTCATAAACAGGGATAAAAACTGCGTGACTGCCAGAAAGTGAATATCATCTCACTGTGCAAGACAATTTATTCTACAGTCGTATTCTGGTGATTCACTCACTCAACCGGGTTTGAAAGGAAGGCCGCTGTTCTTCAATGAAAGCTGTTAAAATGAAGGTCATGTCAAAACGATTGAAAGAATGATGGCGCACAATTTGAAGAACAAATATGTAGTCATTATAAAATATTGCCTTCAATCAATCACCTTCAACTGGTATTATCAGTTCAGATAGAACCCACTACGATCTATAAAAAAGTATAAGAAATTAAATCAGTACCACAATACCGTGAGCAAGGCTAGCTCCCTCACTGTACAATATACCGTATAATATACCTTAGCAAACATAATGAGGGATTTGGCTTGCAATTAATTGGACCACCGCGACTACTTCAGAGAGCAGCCGTTTACAAGGTATATCCATCCAACTTATTGTGACATCCCTCTGAACATTTAAGGTTAGCGTCTGGCCTAACCTCACCGTAACGGGTGCTATGAACAGCTCATCAAATGGCAGAATATTCCCCTTCCAGACAAACACTGTGGGCAGGCGTTCTCCTCTGGCATGACGTGCTGCTCCCTGCTCTCCTTCAAGAGTATCCCGTCAGCCAAGGCACATATTCCCCTGATAACAGCCATCCTAACCTCCACCACACCGTGTGTATTCATGCAACAAACAATACTGCAGCGTTCAGAGCCCTTTTCTGGCCTCTATCTTCCTCATCTTCCTCATCTTCTTCTTCTAATGTTTAAAGATGTACAATGGGCATTCAGATGACTATATCTATTTTTATATGTATTTCTACATTGGGATTCTATATTCTGTGCTTCTTTGTGAACTCATTCTGCATCAGTCCGTCTCTATTTACTACAACCTGAGGGTTTGATTCCCAAACAGAAACTACGGGCGGGAAACTGCAAGCTACAATTTAAACGATCGGCGGTGAAAATGTTTGTTAGGGGATACAAACAAACATATGCGGCCCTAGAGATTTGAATTGGATTAGTGTTTATAAAGTGCATATTTCCTAGTGTTCAGGAATCAAACCTGTGTGTCTGGTGTGTGTTTGATGTTCTCGGACGATAGCCCCTGTACAGCTGCACCTGGCCAGGTAACCTACGCTGAAATGTTCCCATAGCAACCGAGTGTTGATCTACAGCACTGGTACACAAGGGTATGCTATTCACACTGTTACTGTGATGCAGTTCGCACACAATAGAGCACACGCACACGCACACACAAGCACACACACCACATACAAACAATCACACATACCACACACACACACACACACACACACACACACACACGCAAAATCATATAGTAAGAGCTTAGTACTCCACTCATCCTGTGTGTATGCGTGTGTGTGTGTGTGTGTGTGTGTGTGTGTGTGTGTGTGGGAGGCACCAAAGCACCCATTGCATTAAAGGCGAAGTAATGAGGTGCTGATGTGAGAGGCAGCGTGTGTGAAGTGTGTGTGTGTGTGTGTGTGTATGTCTGTATGTAGCCTGCTGCTATGCTGTTTATTATAAAATGCTCACCTTCTTTCTATCTGAGCTGCAACATTCACCACGCTTCTACGTTGTACAGAACTCACCCATCCAGCGTATACTTGTACAGGTTTGGTGCTTTGGTCTTTGACCAAAAGTCACTTGTGTTTTCATTAATGTTACGAAGCCAAGACCGAATTAAATCAAAGCATAAACTATAGTGAATTATCATAGTGACTATCTATATTATTATCTATATTTTGGGTTAGGGTTATTGTTGTAATTATTATTATACTTTTTATTTGAATGATAATATTATCAGGGCCGTTTCTGACCTTCTGGGGGCCCTAAGCAACATCTTACTTGGGGAGCCTCCTCTCCTGTCCACATCAACCTATCAAACCTCTCTCAATTTTCCTTGATTCAGAAATATATATATACATAAATATATCATATTAAGATAAAGAAAACTGTTATCGATCGTTTCTCTGATTGATCTAAGGATCAAAATCACTGAACAAATGTATTTATTTATATATTGTTTAAACTGGGGCCCCTCAGTTAGCTGGAAACGGCCCTTTTATAATCTTTGATTCCGATCATTTTGATGTTTGAGCATCCAGTACCTGCTGGGCGGTGTGTCCTGCATCAAGTTAATGATGGGATTAGGTTCATCTGAGTGAGAGTAACCCCTACTGGTTACTGAATGGTGTTTAGAGAAACTAAAAAATGTTTGGGTTTTCGTCTTTTGTATGTAACTTAAAAACATATACGGCGCACAAATTCATATTTGATGGAGGCTAGTTATCTTTAAGTGCTACTAGTTAGTCAAATTCAGCTCAACTCAAATTTAATATATTATGAATATTCCAATTATATCTGTACAAAATATTTTATAAAACTGCAAAGAATTGAGACGAGACAAGGGGACAGATCCGTGACTTACAATCGATATTAACGATCGCTAAACCTGCACCGTTCTTTCACTGATCGATAACGTATGATGTTTTGATATTAGTTACTCACTGCAGCATCACTTCTGTTTGAAAGCATTTGAAATTATGTAATGTTGTTAAAGACCACTAATCCTCCCACAGCTCAAATAACCATTTTCTCTCTTAATCAGAATTTCTCTGAAACTTTATCTTGTTCTGAGTATTGCAGTGGAGTGTGCTAGGTTATGGAGATATGAAACGTTAAGCCCCATCAATATTTGAAGCAGTGTGTTTGCTTTATTAAAATCATTATTATTAATGTTATTATTATTATACATAATTTCATATACTCTGGATCAGACGTGATGACTGCAGTAAAGTGATATGGTGCAAAGTCAAACATATACTCAACTTTTCTCAACACATTTGATCAAGTCCATCCATGACTCATTGTAAGACAATGGACTGAACACAAGAGTAAGAATCAGTGTTAGCACAAGCTAGCACAAGCTAGCCCAAGGCTGCAGTTATTGCTCAGCTCTTATGATAAAGAAACATTTGGTATTCTGCCAACTCACATAAGTTGAGCTCAAAGTGTCAACATGTTCTGGTGTCAATCAGTGACAAGATGGAGATCACTATGCGGTTAACTCGATATAAATGCTGTTTCTGTTTTCCAACTCAAAGTGACCGATGATTTAAATGGCACGTGGCAATTGTATGAAATCATGTGACTGTAGTGTGTTGGCTTTTGCGGTTCCCAAACCTATTTCTCGTAAAGGTGGTGATCATATAATCTAAGTAGATGTAGCCAAACTTCTGCCAAAAATCTATAGCATAATCATGAGTGTTACTATAAGCTAAGCTATACCGGTCCCTAATCCCCGTGTCATCAAAGTTTATTTTTATGTTCTATTGGGACTATGGACAAAATTAAGAGATATATCAAAAAAGATTTGCAGTAACGAATGTATAACTGTTTTATTGTTGGTGTATGAAATGTATAAAAGGAAAACGATCTGAAACACTTTGCCTTATTTTACACTGCCAATCAAAGGGTGTATTTCAGGAAGACTTTCTTCAGGTGGTTCTTTCCTTTCTCATAAGTGTCTCCTAATAAAAATGTCTTTAGCATTCAGTCCATAGCCTCTTTCATTACCAGAGTGGACGCATGCAGGAGGCCCCGCGACGTGCCACTGGAGTTACTTATTAAAGAGATTCATTGTGTTGCCACATTTGCATCGTCATTCCGATGTGTCTGTTGTTGTTTCTGAACAAGCTGTTGGAAACCTGTGTGAAATGGGATTTGAATTCACTGCCTTTATATGATTTGGAAGGATCGCAAAAGGGTCATATAATACGAGACAGAGGGACATTATAAAACACTTATAAAAATGAAATTACACAGAAAATATGAAAGGACAGAAGGATACAGGAACACTTTGTTCAATAAATGCAGGTATTATAAGAGCATTTGTAAAGATTCAACATTTGAATGCCTCTATTACATTGCCCCATCTTAGTTAATTTGTGGTCTAGTAAGAAACCTGACAGAGATCATTATGCAAACTGTACATTCATGTATTTGTCATCTATCAAAAAAACAAGGAATACAAGAAATATAGGTTTTCAGAAGCCAGCTGAATCAACTCAACTTATGAATCTTACACTCGAGTAGGGTTATTTGCAAAGTCAATTACAAATTGTTCCAAAACAAATCAAATATTAAATGAAAGAAAGTCTGAGTCTGTCATATGGACCAATTACCTCAGATCCGATCATCACAGGCATTCACACAAACAGACATGTGTTTGTGTTGCTGTCTCATGTAATTCAACCATTTGATATGTGTGTGCTTCCACTTTGAAGCCCTTCGCAGCTCTAATGGAGCATCCTGTGGCTCACAGCCTTGATTAACACTAAAGGTGGATCAACAAACGGGTTGTGTTCAAGAGGAAACAGAAGCCATTCATTTAGCTCATTAGAAGAGCCTCTCTGAAGGGAACAGGAAGTGGCTCAGACTGTGAGCCCACAGTGAACAAGGCAGCAACCAAGGAGCTTCACCAGCCATCAACCATCCCATCCGGGTTGAGAGATCCGTTAGTCCAGTGAATCTATGTGTCTGCTATTAACCCCAGCCACCACTCTGATCCTTCTATGGGAGAAAGGTTTGTTATTATATGATATTATTGCATTCAATTATACATACAATCTGCATTACGCCAACATTGTGTGTTGATATTGAACACCAGGAACCAATAACCCAATCAGAAAATGTTTTGTGACCTAAGTGTAATTTGCCATAAAAACAAACTGGAACACATTGCACACTCAAACACACATGAGAGCACAATGAGTAGGTCTATTTGGATTACATCTTCATTGTTGAATGAACTCACTGTAAATCCCTTAGGATAAAAGTATTACATTACTAAATGTAATGTAAAATCTGTAGTAGAATAGTAGAAATGACAGCTGTGAAAGCTTCAATGCCTACTCAGTGTAACCAAACCAATGTTTAAGATCTTAATTCAACGGTCGATGTTCAACATTGCATTACATGTCATGTGAAATGGAAACGTTGGCGTGCAGCTCTGATTAATCGCCACGCCGAAAAGGCCTGCATGTTGGGACTTCCACATTGAGGCCATTCAAGATGCAGCATCACACGCTGAGATGATTCTAATAATTATTCCAGAGCTACGTCATCCAGCTCAGGAACAATGAGGAGTGGTGGTGTATGAGATAATGGCCGTTCTGAGAGGGAAATCAGAAGAGTCCTATTGGCTGTTGAGGGGATGTCCTTCTTGTGTCACCTAGGCCAGTGTTTATGCTCAGCACCCATAGATGTGTTGACACCTGAGCTGTAGGTTCTGGAGAAATCCTTCTGGGTCCTCTCGCCAGACAGCCACCAGGCTGTCAGTGAGATGAATGAAGACGTTCAACTAAACATTCTGTAGATTCATGAATTATGGTTTTATTTGATCTGATATTTACAGTGTGTCAGTTTGTCTATATTCTATATTTACTGCTATTGCCAGCCAAATGTGATGAGTAATTTGGGAACCTTGTGATGATTTCAGTCCTGATACCGTTATCCAGCCACAGATCCCAACATGACCACAAGATGGCAGCACTGCATCAGCGTTACAAGCCTGCTCGTCGTGAACTGTTGGTTTGAAAGAATTATACCCCAACAACAGTTGTGTCCATATGGCGCACTGTATTGCCTCAATTTCCACATTATTAACCAAAGTAGGGCCACCAGCTGTCATGGCTGTGTATTGACATTAAAACACATCCACGCTGTGCAAAGAGCCACAACTATGCCTTTCACTGGCATTGACATACATTATGCAAGAGCTTTAATGATCTTGAATCAATAAACACTGGATCTATAATTAAGCTAGTCACGCAAGCTGGTGGGCAAAGGGAGGCTCCAAACCTTGAGGCTGCACACACACTGGGCCGGCAGAGCTACTGGGGACATTAGGTGATGGGTTAGGGTTAGGGTGCTAGGGTTAGGGTTAGGGTTAGGGTGCTCCTGTTTGTCTTCTTAATCAAAGTTCAATACTTTATTGCAATGTCAAAATACATTGATTGGAATTTGTGTTAGTGCCAATCAGGTTACAAAGGCAATACACAAACAGGAACATACAGTACATAAAAGACAGTACATAAAAGTTCATAAAAGACAATCACATATACAATCATTCAAACCAGTGAAAAGCTGTAAAAACCTTGTGCTATTGGAACTTCCCATGAGGTGTCTTGTGAAGTCTACAAAGTGCATTTGAATACAGTGCCTTCAGTACAGATGAACTCTTTGACCTAACAGGTGCCTGGGCATTGAGGAGCCTAATAGTAGCAGGGGAGCAGGATGTTTTCCCCCTGAGACGTTGAACTCTCTTTCCAGAGGGCAGTTGTTTGAAGAGGCAGGATGGGAGGGATCATCTAGCACGTTCTGCTCTGTATGGCTGGTCCATATATGGAGGCTACAGATGGGATGGCATGTCCTATAAGTTTGGAGGCGGTATGCACCACCCTCTCCAGCTGCTTCTCTCTGCAGAGGTGGAGTTACCGAACCAGACAGTGATCCCTCTCCAGCTTTACAGAGAGATGCAATGCTCTGTAAAGCTGGAGCATTGCATCCCTAGCTACACCAAACTTCCTGAGCTGGCGCAGGAAGTGAAGCCTCTGGTGGGCTTTGCTTATAATGAGGTTGATGTTGACCTCCCACTTCAGAGACTGACATATGGAGGTGCATAGCAATGTAAAACTGGACACTCTCTCCACTACCTGGTCATCAATGATCAGTGGAGAATGAACTGACCTGTTCTGCCTAAAATCGATGATCAATTCTTTTGTTTTGTTCCCATTTAAAAATAGGTTGTTCCTCTCACACCGTACTTGTAAGGATGCCACTTCAGCTCTAGTCTGATTCTTAATCAGTCCTACTGCTGCTGTCCTCCGCATGTTTGAAGAGTTAACATTCTCAGAATGGGACACAGTCATTGGTGTAGAGAGAGCAGAGAGGACACACCCCTGTGTTAGTGTAGTGTTAGTGGAGTGTTAGTGGAGTGTTAGTGTTAGTGTAGTGTTAGTGGAGTGTTAGTGGAGTGTTAGTGTTAGTGTAGTGGAGTGTTAGTGGAGTGTTAGTGTAGTGTTAGTGTAGTGTTAGTGGAGTGTTAGTGGAGTGTTAGTGTAGTAATAATAATAATAATAATTCATTTTATTTGTTGAGCACTCTTCATTCTAAGCAGAATCTCAGAGTGCTAAAGGACAAAAGGACAGTTTAAAAAAAAATGTATACATTTTTTAAAAAGTAGGAAATGCCTTTATGAATAAAAAGGTTTTTAGGCCAGTCTTAAAACAGTCTAGTGTCTGTGTTGCCCTTAAATGGTCCGGGAGGCTGTTCCACAGTCGAGGGGCTGCAGCAGCGAAGGCCCGGTCACCCATGGTGCGTAGCCTGGTGTTTGGGATCTGCAGGGACAGACTGTTATTGGATCTGAGGGGGCGGGTTGATGTTTGGGGGGTGATGAGTTCTTGCAGGTAAGGGGGGGCATGACCGTTTATGCATTTGTGGGTGAGTAGGAGGACTTTGTAGTCAACACGAAATGAGACAGGGAGCCAGTGCAGTGAGTGTAAAATGGGGGTTATGTGGTTGTATTTCCTGACTCTCATTAGGATCCTGGCAGCGCTGTTCTGGATGTACTGCAGCTTTTGGATGTTCCTGCCAGTGATCCCAATGAACAGTGAATTGCAGTAGTCCAGTCTTGAGGAGATGAAGGCGTGGACGAGCTTCTCAGCATCTGGCAGGGTTAAAGTGGGGCGGAGCTTGGCGATGTTTTTGAGATGGTAGAAGGAGATTTTGCACAGATGCTTTATATGATCGTTGAAGGTGAGGTGAGGGTCAAACATAACTCCTAGATTTGTGACTGTGGTGGAGAGGGGTATGACCTGGCTGTCGAAGGTGAGATGAGTTATGGAGGATGACTGAACCTGGTGTGGAGTGCCAACAAGAAGGGCCTCGGTTTTGCTGCTGTTTAGCTGGAGAAAGTTGTTTCTCATCCATGCCTTTATCTCCCCAAGACAGGCAGTGAGACATGACATGGCAGCAGAGGGGCTTGGGGCAGTTTTGATGTACAGCTGTGTGTCATCGGCATAGCAGTGGAAGGACATCCCATGTCTGCTGACAACACAGCCGAGGGGGAGCATGTAGATAATGAAGAGGATGGGGCCGAGGACAGACCCTTGTGGAACACCACAGGAGACAGGGAGCTGTCTGGAATTGCATCTTCCCAGTGAGACATACTCAGTTCTGCCAGATAGGTAGGACTGGAACCACTTGAGTGCAGAGCCTGACAGTCCAATGGTGGTGTGGAGGCGCTCTAGGAGGATTGTGTGGTCCACTGTGTCGAATGCAGCAGTCAGATCCAGGAGGATGAGGAGTGAGGGTGATCCTGCGTCGGCTGTCATCAGCAGGTCATTCGTCACCCTGAGCAAGGCAGTTTCAGTGCTGTGGGCTGAACGGAAACCTGACTGGAATTTTTCAAATAGGTTGTTGTGTTTGAGGTGGTCCTGAAGTTGAGAAGCAACTACCTTCTCTAGCACTTTGGACAGGAAGGCAAGGTTGGAGATAGGCCGGTAGTTGGCTAGGACCTCCGGGTCCAGGGTGGGCTTCTTGAGAAGGGGACGGATGACAGCGACCTTGAGAGCCGGCGAGACACAGCCTGACTGAAGGGAAAGGTTGACAATTTTGGTGATGAGAGGACTGAGAGTGGGGATGTGTGACTTGAGCAGAGCAGTGGGAATGGGGTCCAGGGTACAGGTACAGGGTTTCATTTTCCTGATGATTTCCTCAACATGGCTCTCCTGAACCTCAGCAAGATGCAGGGGAGACAGCACACTTGCAGATAGGGTGTTGGCATCAGAGGGAAGCAGAGATGGAGAGCTGGACATCTCAGCGCGAATGCTGTCGACCTTTGATCTGAAGAAGTCAATGAAGCTGTTACATTGCTCTTCTGTAGCTTCAGTTGAGGAGGATGGTTGCGGTTTCAGGAGATGCTTTATGGTGGAAAAAAGCTGTTTAGAGTCTCCAGGGTTTTCATTTATTAGGCTGGAGTAGAACTGTGAGCGAGCATCTTTAAGGGAATTTGAGTAGGCCTTTTGATGCTCACGGAAGGCCAGCTTATGGACTGTGAGCCCAGAGTGCCTGCATCGCCGTTCCAAGACACGCCCAGCTGTTTTCATTTTCCTCAGTTCATGAGTGAACCATGGAGCAGACCGTGAGAAATTAACAATACGTGATTTGACCGGGGCATGGAGATCAAAAACACTGCTCAGTGAGGTATTATAGATCTCCACTAATTCATCCGCTGATGCAGATGCTGGGCAGGTGATGAGCTGGAGATCCATGCTCATAGTGGCTGCGTCAATTCTTTTCCAGTTGCGAAAAGACATTTGACGCCTAAGCGTAGTGGTAGGCAGCATAGAAGTAAAGGCCATTGAGACCACCTTGTGGTCAGATACACCAAGATCGTAGACCTGTACGTTATTGATAAGGGCAGTGTCAGTGATGACCAGATCCAGAGTGTGCCCCTTGGTGTGAGTAGGGACCTCAACATGCTGCTGCAGGCCAAGGCACTCAAGCACATTCAGGAAATCTGCTGCAAACAGACAGGAGGGGTTGTCAACATGGATATTAAGATCACCAACAATGACAATGTTTGTTGAGATACTGCAGAGTGAGGTCAGCAGATCACTTATCTCTGGTAAAAAAGATGAGTTTGGCTTTGGAGGACGGTAAATGAGAAGCACTGTCATGGGGTATGGATGTTTGCATTTGAAGGCCAGACATTCCATAGAGGAAAGGTCAGGCATTTGCAGAGGAGATAGTTTTAGTTCAGCCCGGTGTATGATGGCCAGTCCACCACCACGACCAGAGCTGCGGGCTTTCTCCATGTAGTTGTATCCAGGTGGGCATGCTTCATTGAGCACGTAGTAGTCCGCTGGTTTATGCCAGGTTTCAGTTAGGCACATGAAGTCAAGCCTTTTCTCTATAATATGGTCATTTATGAGGAGGGATTTATTTGTGAGGGATTGTGTATTAAACAGCTCCATGGTGATAGGAGACAGAGCTGAGGGTGGAAGTCTCTGCAAGCTCCGTAATACGCGGCGATGCACTCCATATTTTCCACTTTGCCTAGTCTTGGGTATTTTTCTATTTGTTGCCAAAGCCGGAATGGGACAGCAGAGGGCGCTAGATGCTGTAAGCTGCAGGGGGATCGTAGTTTCCACAGGAGAGGAGCGGAAGTCAGAGGCAGGAAGTCATTTCTGAGCATGGCGACTGCATCTGCGTGCGCATGCGTCAATGCATGTCACGGCATAGTGGATATTTGCAGCTAGCAGGCGTGAGCCTTTCGCGTTTGGGTGTAATCCATCCCTCAAGTAGAGTGATTGTCTGTTCCAGAAAACATCGAAATTGTCAATAAAGCCCACGTTGGTTTCCCCGCAAGTGTCCCGAAGCCAAGTGTTAAGGCTCAAAAGTCTACTGAAACGCTCGTTCCTGCGCCCAATGGTTGGAATTGGACCCGAGACAAATACAGATTTACCACACTGTTTAAGGTAGCTAATGAGAGCACTGAAGTCAGTTTTTGTGAGCTCTGACTGACAACGGGCAGAGTCATTTGACCCGACATGGACGATAATCCTCCGAATTGTAGATGGGAGAGTTGGTAGCATATCCCGGAGCTCAGCCAGGACATCAGTAACCAAGGCGCCTGGCATACAACGCGTGATAACGTTGAAGTAGCGCAAATGTCTAGTGATGGAGTCGCCGATTATCAGAGTGGATGGTGGGAACAATGACTGAATGACTGGGATCTTGGGGCCGGGGGTACCGTGTGTGGTGGCAGTGGTTCCAGAAGCTCCCTGCAGCGGCTGTTCCACCGAGGGCTGGAGAGGAGAGGCACTGTCGGGCTCCGCCTCAGGAGGCACCGTGGGAAAAGGTGCCGATCGCCTGGAGACTGCCTCCTGCACCAGTCTTCGCCGGGATGAGGAATATCCATTTTGCTGTTGGCCTGGTTGATCGGACTGGATGGTAGATGCGGCGACGGACGGATGCTTCACCGGAGGAACCCTTGGACAGCCGTTGGAGATAACTTCAGCCCCCAGGGAGGAATCGACCGGAGGAGCAGCCCCAATTGCCGGGACACTGGCAAGCGTCCAGTGGGAAGTTGCCGGCGGTGATGACTGGGCTGGCGAGGCACGCGGCAGGTCCTGCTGTTCGTCCGACTTGGCCGGTGGAGTGATTGAAGCTTCGACTGCGGCGAGGGCCTCATACCGATTTCCGAGGGGCAGAGCAGGTATGACCGCCCTAGTGTGCCTTCTTCTTCGGTCGGGAACGCTGACCTCCGTCCAGGGTTGAGGGCCAGGAGTGGAGGAGACAGGTGCTCGGATGCCTGATGGGTCCCAGAGGACCGTGTCCTGGAGGGCTGCACTGAGGGTGGAGATCTGCTTTGATTGATCGGTTGCGAGATCAGTGAAGCTGGAGAGTAAAAGTTCCTTCTCCCGGAGTTTTTCACTGAAACTGGAGAGGATAACTTCTTTCTTTCGCAGCTCAGCAGAAAGTCTACGGATGTCATCAGTCAGGTAAGCTATCTTGTTTTGGGCGTTTTGCAGG
>OMKX01106726.1:0-11385 GCA_900302425.1 Brosme brosme
GAATACTTTTACCTCTGTATATATTGTTGTTTTACATAAGTAATAACCAAAGAGCGTTTTTTGGGCATCAAGGTAGCACATTGCTTGGCCCTATGCTGGGATACTGCATTGTTGCTATATTACTGATACAAAACTTATTTTTGTCGTAAATAAATAAGAAAACATTATAAACAACAACAATTATTCAAATGTATTATGTATTTTTGTTAATTCATACATGTATTTAAACGGGATAAGCAATCTGAACGATATAATATCTTGTTTTGGTTTGGATAATTTTGTCCATCGTAGCGTGCCGTAGGAAGTATAAAATGAATGTAAGCGGAAGTCCCGCCCTCTTCATCCCCTCTCTGGTTGACTGTGTAAGTTCCATATTTTCCACGCAAACAAAATCATTAAACATCTCCTTTAAAAATGAACAATATACTGTCGTTTCTCTAAAATCGATATTATCTTGCGTGTATCCTGTTTTTACTGATGATCATGTCTCTAACAGTTTACATTTGATCCTTACCAACCATATTCTCGCTGCATCTTTCCCACAGGCTTCAGTCGGCTAACACGGCAACATGGTAAGACTGACCGTTCATTGCATGTCAATACGGATTGTTTCATATGTCTTTTTTCGTTGTGGCATAACGTAACGATAATAATAGCTGCCGGATTTATCCTGTTCGGCTTTCCATGGCACTTCTGAGTGGCTAAAGTCAATGTTAAGCTAGCTTGCTACATGTTAGCCTACTAGCCTGACAGGGCCGCCACATCGTTTGGTGAATGAATGTTTGTTACCGTTTGGGTATTATACTTAAAATACTGATGAACGTTAACGCCACGCTTGATTGTAGAGCTAATCCGCATGTACAAGGCATGATATACATGAATGACATGCTTAAAAATATTAACCTTCTAGTGTAAGCGTAGGCTTGCAGCTTCCAGAATTGGAACAGTCTGCAAGGTGTTTTCTGGGGCTGTTGGGCAAGTGGTGTACAGGCTTGCAGCTGAAAAGATGTACAAACTGTTAAGGGTTGATATTTACCAGAAACTTTGGGTGCACTGGCGCAGGCAGTTATTTGTCATTCTGCTGCAGTGCAGCTCCGTAGCCTGACAAGTGTTTCTGTTCTATTCACAGCCACGAAAAATTGAAGAAATCAAAGATTTCCTGCTGACAGCCAGGAGGAAGGATGCAAAGTGTAAGCTTGTACCTTGTTTGTCTGTACCGTTTGGTAGTTCTCCGATGTCTACATTGGAACTATTAAATATTTCCTGAAGTGCTGGCCGCAATGTTCACACAAACTTCCCTCACCTATCTGTTATGTTTGATTAAGTGAATGTTTTCTGTTGTAAGAACCAAAATGTCCCTTGACATCGTGTGTCATAGTTTAGCAAATTATCAAGATATGTAATGTAGTAGTTTGAGGATGGATAAGACACCCAGCAGAAGGGCGTTTGGTTCTAACCCATAAGCAACCATTCACAAGATGCTAAAACGTACTGCCTTCTGGCAGGCAGTTAAAATTCCCCAAAGTTACTTGCGATTAATTTGTCTTCTGAAATATTGTTAAAATGTTTTGCATGTCAAGTCTGCCTCTTCAAAATAAGTGTCTCAACGCATGCCTCTTGTGTCGTCTCTATAGCCGTAAAGATCAAGAAGAACAAGGACAATGTCAAGTTCAAGGTGCGCTGCAGCAGATACCTGTACACCTTGGTCATCACAGACAAGGAGAAGGCCGAGAAGCTCAAGCAGTCCCTGCCCCCAGGTCCGTACTGAACACCAACTGTGATAGCTTTTGTGTTTTGATGCAAAAAAAGGGCAGAGGCTTCAGTGATGACAGATTCACCAAGTAGCTGGGCTCCCACACTGTTGGTGATAACATGACCACTAACCACACCAGACACTTCAGAGTGGGAGAATCTACTGGCCAAGCAATTGTCTTAATATGCAACCCTTAGATCTTTTACCTGCAAAATCAAATATCAGCCATTGGCTGTCAATTTTGGACCCTGACGTTACTGGCCTTATCTATAACATTTCCCACTTGATGCCTGATCTGACTATCATATACTATAGACAAAGCGTGGTTAGGACCGGTGGTAATAGTTCCATAGACTTGTGTAGGAATGTAGAAGTCAGGCCCATATCTTGGGGGTTGTAGCCTCTTGTGACCCCTGAGTTCTCAAAGGATAAAGTTGAATGACAATTGTGCTGTTCAAGTGAAACTTATTTGGCTTCAATGTTTTATTGGACACTGCTGCACCGAATATTGTCTTGAGTTTGCAGTATAATTGTTTAAATTAGTTATCCTAAAAGTTTGCCATAATGCTAGATTTCTCTAAATTTAGATTAGCTTTGGGCTGTGCCTAATCTAAATTCAGTGCCATTTTGCGCACCCACAAAATGCACGAGTAGTCGTTGAGTTGGACCGTGTATTCAATTTAGTTTTAGTTTTCTTGCGTCCCTTGTTCAGACACATTCAGAACCGCTTTGTCGGTGCCGTTAATGGGTGTTCCGCTTCGAGTGTGCTTATTAAATATATTAACCCATCCCGAGAACGCAACCCATTTTCTTATGCCCCCAAAAATATATGGAAATTAAAAGAGCGACAAGTTGACTTGAAATGACTACCAAGCGTAGACTAAGATAATCTTTTGTCGGGGCTGGCCTTATTTTCAGACTTGTGAGAGACCTTGGGCTGGCTCTTTTGTCCTTTATGTCGGCCTGCTATTTAATGATGCGTTTTAAATGTAACACTCTGATGCAGTGCATTAGTGTTGACAGTTCAGTTTATGAGCCATGTATTAAAGCAAATGGTTCTTTATGGAAAGTAGTCCAAACACAGCAGGCTTGTTCCGGACTGGTCTATTCTCACTCTTACTAGGGCACAGGCCTGTTGCTTCTACTGATCCATTGACTTGTTTCCTTTTGGCACATGATCTGAAAGTAAAGTCTGTTTGCTAACCTGACTTTTTATTTTCCAGGTCTGGCGGTGAAGGAGCTGAAGTAGGACCTTTGCTGTGTACAGATCATTGTAATAAAAATTGGAAAAACTGCTTCTTTGTTGTTTGTCTTTATTCTATCATTCTTTATTCTATCATTGTGCATGTTATGAATCACTACCACTTGTGACCAACACCTGCTCCAGGATCTCGGGGGTGAGAAAAGATGCAACTTTTCCACTGTACAATATATCGAGGCGTCCACCAGATGTCACTGTTTAGCCGCATGCGGCGTCCAAATAATTCGTAAGGTTAAATATATTTAACACTCTGGCATAAGACCTTGGAGCAAGTGCATTCAACAATGCCCCAAAAAGTGAAAGAATAATTGCAAGTACATAAAAACTCGCATCAGAAAAGCAACGGCCTTTAGGTTCTACAATATAAAAAGAGATGGAGACTTTATGTTCGCAAGTTTAATTTCATATGTGAAAGTGTTAAATTACTGCGTATACATGTGCATACTAGACCCATCTCCAAGGCCATTTACAGCGCTAACGCCTGTAGTGGTACGAATAAAATCTGCAACTTTATGCTTGCATATTTGCGAAAGTAGGCTTTCGTATAGATGGGATGCATTAAGGATTAACAAAAGTTAAAACATTGTGTTCCGTTTATAACTGCGCCTCCCATAATGTCCCGCAAGGGGGCAGAAGGGTTATTTTTCGTTCTAAAATAATTGAGTATTCTGTTCTATAGTTGAACGGATATATTAAATCCATTGGCAAAATATCCATGAACATCAGTTTTCCGACCTTCGTCACTGGTCCTACACAAGACTGTAGGTGCGCCTTCCCCCAGCCTGCTGTCTCTGGCTCCCACCCTGCTCCTCCAGAGCGCGTTTAGTCCGACCAGCTGGCGGTAGTTGGCATCTATAACCAAGCACACGGACATGGACGCGCACTGATTTTTGTTTTGCTGTCAAAAATCCCGTTTGGAATACATTTTGCGCTCCTACTACCGCTTTTACATGCGTTTTCTTCACATTTGACTATGTTTTTTCCCAAAAAATCACGGTGTTTCCTTTCCTTTGTTTGAAATGAGACTGTATAAAGCGATCATGGGAGGCTGACTTAACTGCCCGTATGGTAAAGCCAAGCTCATTTATTTAAGACAAACTTTTTGGGGACGAAAATGTCTTCGGCACGGGTGGATTACATTGCACCTTGGTGGACCTATTGGCTTCACAATTTCCCACATATAAACCTGAGATTGCAGCCAATAGACAACAGCTTCAAGCCCGAGGACGAGAGCTACCAGCAGGTCAGTAGGAGACACTGGGATCATAGGATGCCCACAATGCATTATAACATAAAAGTGCAAATGCGCTGCAATGCTTAAGTGTTGCACCTGGTTAAGAATGTTTTAAACATGTAGGCCTATGTGATGACTATCTCCGGTATTGGGAGTAAATATCCGCTGTGCCTATGCGAGTCATTCAACTATGTGCACCGGCACCCGTATTGTTCATGTATGCCCAGACCAAATTGAAGTCACGTTTTGGGTATTTGGGATTTTTGTCAATGAAACAAAGGCGAGTTTTGTGAGCATGGTGCATTCTGTGGTCTGAACAGTTCAGTTTCTCACAATCGTCAGAGCTCCCCAGCAGGTTGGTTTTAGTTCAACTGGTAAAGTTTGAAGCATGTGCGGTAAAACAACGAAATGGCCCGCTTCTTGGTAAACTGGCCTAGCTCCTCTCTGTATACGAGCACATTGGAAACGCAGGAGGTTGAGCCTATATTAACGACATTTAATAAAACTTGGAATGCTATGACTGTACGCTGTTTACATTTGTAAAAGATCAGTCCCTGTTCGCGATAGGCCTACTGCATAATAATCGTATATAAACGGGCCTGTGTAGTAAGTAAGTAAGTAAGTAAAATGTATTTATAAAGCACCTTTATAACAGTTCACACTGACCAAAGTGCTGTTCATAGTGCATTAAGAAGGTAAACATTTAAGTAAAAATAACAATGTTCAATAAAAATACACATCAAACACAAACATCCATATACTAACAAACGAAGGCGTGCAGGGGTGAGATAATCAAGGGGGAGAGAAAGCCATCGTGGTAAGATGGGTTTTGAGCCTTGATTTAAAGGCAGAAATGGAGGGGGCGGGTGATGTGGAGACGACCCTTATTACAGGATCTTATAGGGACCTAGTGGCTGAGTGGAGGTGTAGGAGGTCTGAAATGTAGAACCTCTCTCAACAGAGCGACACGTGGGACAGCGAGGGAGAGGTACACGTTGTATTGCCTGCGTTCATAAACTGTGATACGGTGCAATACCTGGAATCTTAGGGGAAGTTGTAGTTCCTGCTGTGACTCAGGTGGACATGGCGAAACCATCAAAACAAAAAAAGTAATTTTCCACAGAACTATTTGGTCTGTCCTGTCTCATACTAATCTTCAGTGAAGTGGTACTGATAATGGGTGTATAGAGAGAATAGCCTATGGAGGCCAAAACCAACAAGGTCATTTTGAAGATACATGTTAAGTGTAAAGAGTATACCTTATTGTACTGAGTTATAGGTTAATTCATCCAGCATGTTTAAATGGGAGTATTCCTGCCAACACTAGCAGTGTTAAAACCTTTGCATGGATGAGGCCAATGTGAACTTGCTGAACAAAGAACCCTGCTCTTGTGTTATTAAGCCTCTACAGACAGTTTATATTCCAGCGACCAAGTGGTTACAAGCCCACTTATTATGAACACAATGGTAACCGCAGTCGTGATGCTTGTGGTTAACCACCACTTGACCCGTCCTCTTGCTCCATGTTATAACATCACTGCTTGCCACACGAACTAATGTAATGTAATGCGGCCGCGATTAAGATTGATCATGAAGTTATTCACGGAGAGAAACCGGAACCAGACTGGCATAAGAAGGATACTGTAGTGTCAGCAGTTCTTCTACAATGCATGCCACCGGCGCTCGTGACCAGACACACCACTGAGTGGAGAGCATTGAGCAAGCAGGGCAGTCACGCTCGCTGCCAGGGAAGCCCAGTGTTGTGTCAGGAGATGTGGAATGGGCCTGTCTTCTAAAAACCCCCCCTTTGGCCCGTACAATGCCACGGAATGCAAGAGCCGAGGGGTCAGTCTCTCACTGTGTTGCTTTTGTTAGCCGTGTGTGTGTGTGTGTGTGTGTGTGTGTGTGTGTGTGTGTGTGTGTGTGCGAGAGAGAGAGAGAGAGAGAAGGGATGGCTGAGTTCTATGTCCTCTCACAGCGAACCCATCCCTGTGCCGCTGCTCTTGTCAATTATGGGATGGCATCTCACTTTTATTTTGCAACGTTAAATGAATTGAATGAATCCCAATTCAGTCAGTCAGTCAGTTGTCTCTCGGTGGACTGGCACACCTAGGAGCCAGGGACCGGGTCGGTGTAGTGGCCAGGCTGTTCAGCAGGTCCCAACCTAAAAGCTACGGGGTACGATCCCATATAGCCACACCCTACCTGAAAGATGCCTAGCCCACTACCTGCTCCTAATGCCATGCATCTAAATGACAAAATAGAAGAAGTCACTGTAAACAGAAGCCCATCATGATACCCCGTCTCACTGATCCCCATGCAGTCTTTACCTGAGCATTGGAGTGGGACAGATGGGCCGTCTGTGACTCAGCATCTCTGTTCCCAGGACCTCAGGATGAAAGGAGGCCACATTCAGAGAGAATGGAACGGGCTGGGCCAGAAATAGTGCAGGAACCTAGTTTTCTGAGTGCGTTGTTGCATGCATGCATTGCTTGTGTGCATGTGTGTGTTGCGTGTGTGCATTCATAAAAGCCATTGTGTGTGGCTTTTATGCATGTTTCATGTCTAAAAGCACCAACCATTCTACAGATAAAATGTAATAATGCAATTCTTATTATTTCATTTTTTTATGATAGCTTGAAACTTGTTATGTAGGCCAATAGTTGTTGTTTATTAAAAGTGACGGGCCTGAACTACATCACCCACTGAATAGTGGACTTTACCTTTTGACAATATTGACAAACTGTTCCTGTATGACTCATTTTGAAATCGCTGAAATCGCCCCCCTTGAGCTTTATTCACCCAGATAGCACCGATTATGCAATCCTTGTATCCGATTGGCTGAATACAATTCACAATGATGTCACTCCACATAGTTTGTATTGCATGTGACAATTTGAGACAAAACTTTTTGCACCACTCAGAACGTGTTATAACCTGTGTTTTTACTAGACATGCCAAGAATGTGCCGGTCCCAGGTCCCTCTGGCTCGATGTGTCGTTTCTTTTCCAAAATGAAACTTAAGCCGCAATTATCCATCCACGTCACCTAGTGTCCCTATGTCATGCCTTTCTCATCCGATCATCCACACAACCCAGCCTCCCCATGTGGTCCCTGAGAAGCCACCGTGTTTCCTGACTGTAAACCACAGAAAACGCCTCGATGCAGCCTCAGCAGACACTCCCTTACCCGTCTTCGATATGTACTTATGAAAGTGATGGATAGATACAGGCACTCAAGTGTGCTTACTGCAGCCTGGCTGCCATCACGATCTTCAATAAAAGCATTCAAGAACCTATAATAATCTTCATCTTCCCGACAGATAAACATTATGACTGTATTAATCCCCCCCAGGGGAAAGGTATTTGGCCACCACATGGCAGAGAAACAAACACAGGCATACTACCACGTAAGCACAAGGCAAACAGTGCAGTACAGTGGGTTTCAGCAGGTCATTAAACAAGCTGATAGCAGGTCGCTATACCTTCCAGTGGAGCAGGGAAGCACCAGCAGTCATCTGCTGAACCTCTGCAGTCTGACAATACTCTGACTGGTACAGTGTAACACAGTGCACCGCCTCGTTGCCATCTCCTCTATGAGGACTGCTGATATGGTCTGCAGCAGGAACACAGGGCTTGACCACCTGTACATCCTCTTGTATTGGACAGTTCCTACAGTATATGTTCGTTGTCCAGACGAATGCCAACCATTGTGTCATTCATGTAAAAGAGGCAACTTAATAGTGGTTATCAAAAGGGATGCTGCAATGTTAGAATGGCCCGACGGTTATCAATTATAGACTGGATGGATTAGAATAGACTGTACAAGTGGGTGTGGCTATACCTTTCCAAAGAAGAAATGGCTTGCTTTTTTAAAAAGCAAACAAGCCTCTTATAAGATAAGGCCATTAATGATGTGCAATATACTAATGCACCTCACCATTGCAGTTTATTTCACACATGGGGCGTGTCAATACTTATTATGAACCATACAGCTAAAGTACCGGCTACTCTAAACTTCACCACACTGGTGCAAGTGGCATCTCCTGCACAGGACAAAAAACAATTCTGTTTTAGTTGCCATTCAATGTATCTGTCCTCCTTCTCAGAAGTGTTCTGGATTAAATAGAACTCAAAAAGTACCAAGTGATAGGATGCTATTAAACTGTTTAACATTTAATAACTGAAGCATACAGGCACACTTACACATCTATCCTCCCCCCCTCTCTCATTTTCTCGCCTTCATAGGAATAATGTTCCACCCGAATGCATCCAAACAATTTCCATCCTCCAGACATTCTCTCTCTCTCTCTCTCTCTCTCTCTCTCTCTCTCTCTCTCTCGTCGTGTCCTGGTCTCCTCCTCTGCGTAAGCCCTCACCCTCTCCTCCTCACCAGTGACCCGTGCTTGCTCTCCTGCTTTGATCAAACTTATCTGCCCTGTGAGTTAAAGAGCTGAATCATCCAGCGAGGCCTTCAAAGCCTCTGAGAGCGTATGATTAACAATTTGGGCATTAATAAGGTAAAGAGGGACGACCGCTTTTACCCTTTAATCTACCTCTGTCGTTACCAACACAGAACGCCTTAGCCAATAGCCGAGCAGCAGTGGATGACTCGCATTTTGGCGGTTAGAGGCTTGTACCTCACCTATCCATCTAAAACAGGGAGTGGAGGAAAATATGACGATTAGCCATTGTGTCATCATTAGGTGTGATTAAATCGATGAATCATTCGCATGTTTCCATAAACTGTTTCCTGACAGTTTATGAGTCCTGAACTGTGATGAATGTGATGGCAGTGAGTTGGCTGTAATAACAAATCATCAAACTATATGCAAATTAGTTGGATCACCTGAAAAATGGTAAACAAGATATACGGAAAAACTATGGGCAAATTTAGGCAGTGTGTGTGTGTGTGTGTGTGTGCGTGTGTGGTGATAGTGTGTGGATAACCCCTAACACTCACCACAATGTAATTATAAAACCCCAACATGTATCTACAGCTTTCTTGGGTGGTAATTTGACTGCTTTTACATTTACTTACAAACCACTATGAGCAATACACTCATTTGCTCTATAACCTCTTTAGCAGGTGATGCAGCGTGTCAATTATGGTTTAGAGAACACAAATGTCTCATTGCAATCGTTGGTGGGGACTCTCTGCAGCGTGTTGCCTGAAATTCTTCATTTATTTGTATTAAATGTGTCTCCCAAGTCTGCTGGAAGAGAATCCCTTCCATTAAATCATCTTTAAATGAATTGACGGGTGTACCGGACAGGGAGAGTTTACACTGCTGTTAACATTCACCTGTTTGTTGTCTTGTACTTGTATGTTATCTGACTTGTGTCTCTTAAATGCACTATGACCTTGGTCATTTTAAAAAGACACATTCTTTCAATATTTAGATATATACAAGAAAGACAAAAAGTTGAATGAACGACTGAGAAGACGAGTGATGGAGCGAGCGGCCAATCAACCCAGGCCAATCTGGGCCTAGTAACGAGGGAGAGAGAGACAGAGAGACAGAGAGAGGGAGGTCGAGAGAGAGAGAGACAGACCGACAGGGAGAGGGGGAGCTACAGAGAGAGTGAGTGAGTGAGTGAGTGAGTGAGTGAGTGAGTGAGTGAGTGATAGAGAGAGAGAGACAGAGAGAGAGAGACAGAGAGAGAGAGTGAGTGAGAGAGAGACAGAGGGACAGAGAGAGAGAGAGGTAGACTCTAGGCCCGGGGCCATTTATTTCTGCGTGTCCTCCGCTACCTTACGTGGAGGTGCTGCTGCTGTCCTGCTGGGACCTGCCACTCATTCCTCACATTCCTCCCCCCTTTCCTTCCCTTTCTCTCCATACCTCCTTCCTCCCTCTCTCCTCTGCTGCCCCCAGGGCACCCCTTTCTGCTTCGCCTGGTCCTACGGGGGCCAGGTATTTCTGGGGGATTTGGGTGACAGTCAGGTCTCTCATATAGATGTTCCATCCGATCGGGTCATTTAGACTAATTTTGAAAAGAAGGACAACGAGGGAAAGTAGTCTGTTTGCGACCGTCAAGATTCATAGCAAAAACGCTATGAACTGTGTGAAACATGTTTTTCAGGGAAACCAAATCAGCAGCGATAATAAGACCCAGTTCGGGCCACCGGGGCGAAGCGTGTGCATCTGCCTCAGCGCCTCGTCCAGGCCGGCGCGCCGAGGAGCAGCCTGCATTCCGCGCGCCTAACTACAGGGAAGAGGGCCAGGAATGTTCCCTCCACTTTCTCCCTCGCCGCCGTGCAGGTGTTTGAACCAAAGTCCTCCACCCGTGTTACCGTCGAACCTCTGCCCCCCCGCCACCCCTGTTCACCTCCAGCAGACCGCCTTCTCCTTTGACGAGAAATTCATTTGACCTTTACGTTTACATTTAGGGCATTTAGCAGACGCTTTTGTCCAAAGCGACCTGCAACGGTTCACACACACATTCACACACCGACGGCAGAGTCAACCATGCAAGGCGACCGCCAGCTCGTCAGGAGCAGTTAGGGTGAAGTGTCTTGCTCAGTGACACCTCGACACTCAGCTAGGAGGAGCCGGGGATCGAACTAGCAACCTTCCGGCTACAAGTCAACCCGCTCTACCTCCTTCCGCCCCTCTTTGTTTGTGTATGTGAGTGAGTAAATCAATATGGAAATAGGTGTGTGCGTGCCAGTGCCTGCAAGCTCGCATATGCTGCATGTGAAAGGCGTTTCTGTCACTCGTAGACATCCTTTCTGCACCTGCTCATCCTGTGAGGACATTCTGACCTTATTACGCTGAGGTGAGGTGTTTTTAAGTGTTGAAAATGTGGATTGTTACAACATTTTCATTAAAACATTTTATTTTTGGACCAAAACCTCTTTGGCTCCTACGACCATGCGGGGGGGTGGACAGGCCCACATTGGGTTAAGCAGGTTAACATTGTATGTGTGTGTGTGTGTGTGTGTGTGTGTGTGTGTGTGTGTGTGTGTGTGTGTGTGCGTGTGTGTGTGTGTGTGTGTGTGTGTGTGTGTGTGTGTGTGTGTGTGTGTGTTGTTGTGTGTGTGTGTGTGCTTGTATGCGTGTGTGTGCACGCGCACACATGCGTGTGCCTGTAACTTTGATTGCATGACGTTCTCCATGCATTCATACACATGTCC
>OMKX01106727.1:0-10369 GCA_900302425.1 Brosme brosme
GTCGAAACACCAGGTAAATTTCAACACAAACATACAAATCCGGAATGTTCCTGTAAAGTATTGTCAAACGAAGATGTGGTTTCCATTGTTGTGAAAACCACATGCCTGAAATGAACAACTTCTTGTTTTATGTATTATTTTAACTTAAGTTGTTCTCAGAAGGAAGTATTATTATTTAACATCTTAAAAGATGATTCAAATATCAATTACGTTTTGTTTTTAACATTTACCAAAAGAGATACATCTTTTTTAGATGGGAAGTATACTAAGGTCACATATACAAGATGAGAAATTACAGTTTTGCTACAATCCATCAAGGTTTAGGGGGATTACGAAAAGGCTACATGACCCACATTCACCCCTAAAATAGCCAAGGAAACTGTTACTCTTTCAACAGAAAAGGTATCCAACGCCCACTGTTCAAGCATTGTCTATAAATCAACGGTTACTATACTTGGAACACGCAATGTGTGAAGACAAAAAGAAAGTAACCGATTCCATACACCCGAAACATCGATTGAATATCGAAAGGGCCCCACTCAAAATCCCAATTCTTTCAACGGTACACAAACACAAACACTGAAAGCATATTGTGCAACAGGCCGCGGCTGTACATCAAGTGAAAACGGCTTACTTCCTCTTTAACAGGAAGTAATAATCGTTGGTGTGGGCAGCAAGCTAAGCCCTTGATTTGGTTTCTCAGTTGTCTGGTGAAAATAATTTGATGCCCCTCATTTCAAGATGGCAGCCACACATTCCGGGAACTGTATTCCTTCTTTTTCTTCTTCTTACAGACACAAACTCTGGGGTCATAGAATAACCTCAACTAGTACCATTCAGATCTCGCGGTTCCAGTATTGTGACGCGACGTAGGAAGAGCAGAAAGCACAAAAGAATCCTCAACCTTTGTGGTCCCCTGTAGAATATGATTATGTTTGAATCAACGTGTAAAGTGTGTGTGTAAATAAATGCAAGAAGGTCCATATATGCGAGTGTGTGTCTACGTGATGGTGTGTATGTCTATGGTTTGTCGGTGGGATGGACCGCGGGTGTCGTGGAGGAGCCAATGGGGATGACCCCTGTTGCCAACAGGATGATGATGAGGATGATGATGAGAACGACCACCACGATGATAACGATCAGCTTGACGTTCTTCCACCAGTAGGTGCGCGCCACCTTCTGGGACGTCTGCTTGAAGTGCTGGGCCTAGGAGAGAGAGAGTAGGGACCCGGCATCAGCAAAGATGTTCTCCAGGGATGGGAAGATACCGCACGGACCGCCGAGCAGCCTAGCGAGATGTGTCTGCTGTTCCGGTGAGCTTAAGCCCAAATCACACTTCTCTGTCCGCCCACAGCTTAGCAAGGCATCACCCTTCTCTGCATGGCTAAGTCCTCTCTGATTGGTCAAGTGGGGATGCATAGTGTTTTGTTTTGTCTCCGACGGCCAGAGTGAGTTTAAAATTAACGCAACCGGCAAAATCAAAACACTGTATTTTCAGTTGGTTTTGATATCTAAACTGCTTTTCAGCAGTACATTTGAATGATTTTTAAACCTTTCATCACATGGATATATTGCATTTTTCACATATCCTCAATGGAGCGGACTCCGTCTCGTGTCGGAGTGTTTCTGTTTCCGTATTCCGTATATTGCTCGTAAGTTCATGTATATTTGAGGATGGAAACGCTATACTGCCCCCTTATGTTCAGGTTAACATGCCGTTGCAGTGTAAATGCACGCAGTGGGGTCCGCAGAAGTGTGAGTTCAGCTGTAGGTGGTGTTGTCACTGCATTCACGTGGTGCATTCACAGGAGGAATGCATTCTGGGGCGTTTGCTTTGAACTAGTTTCATTTTGGGCCGCATGGTATACGGGGAATGTTGATCCTAACCCTAAATTTGGTCAAGCTTCAAACAAAGTGTATTTTCTAAGCAACTTCTAATCTAAGAGTTGTGGATGACAATGATTGGCTGTACTTTCTAAGAATGCCACCGTAATGTTTTGAATGAAGAACACGACATTTTCAGTTCTCAAAATAGTATACATTTAAGAAATAGATATCATTCTTCAAGGTTTTGTTATTAAGGCATTGTTATTAGTACAAAAATAACAATGCCTCAAAACTTTATGAACCAACAATGAAGTAACGCTCACCCCCGCCTGCAGGTCCTCAGACTTGTCCATGAGGTCATCCAGTCTCTCGCCCCGTGCCAGAATGCGGTCTACGTTCTGGGTCATGATGTCCTTCACCCCGTCCACCTGGCTCCTCAAGGCCTGAACCTTGTCCTGCGGGGGGGGCTCCAGCCCATTGGCCCGTTCCTGGACACACAGGTGAACCGACGCACAGGTAAGAGACACAGGTAAGAGACAGGTGACCAGAGACACAGGTAAGAGACAGGTGAACAGAGACACAGGTGAACCGACTCAAGGGTAAGAGACAGGTAAACAGACACACAGGGGAGAGACACAGGCGAACAGACTCAAGGGTAAGAAACACAGGTGAACAGACTCAAGGGTAAGAGACAGGTGAACAGAGACACAGGTGAACAGACTCAAGGGTAAGAAACACAGGTGAACAGACTCAAGGGTAAGAGACAGGTGAACAGAGACACAGGTGAACCGACAAACAGGTAAGAGACACAGGTGAACCAACTCAAGGGTAAGAGACCGGTAAACGGACACACAAGTGAGAGACACAGGTGAACAGACTGAAGGGTAAGAGAACCAGGTAAACAGACCAACAGGTGAACATACTGAAGGGTAAGCGACAGGTAAACAGACACACAGGAATGAAAGAACGGTAAGACATAGGTGAACTGGCGCAGGTAAAATAAAAAGACAGGCAGACAGACACATGTTAGACACACAGGTATACAGTTAAAACAGTTTAACACCAAAACAGACACAGGTAAAATAAAAATATAGCACAGGTTAGAAACACAGGTTAAGAGACCCAGGTGAAAGACACACAAGAGAGACATACAAGAGACAGCTTTCCAGACACCATGATTATTTCCTGGTCTGTGGTGTGTTAACCCCTGGGAGGAGTATTCTGTTTTGAATGAATGAATAACATCACCATCTGGACCTTTGAGTATTAACATGTTCATCTCCATTACACATTTATTGTGTGTGAACAGTGCTCTGTTTGCATTGTGTAACAGCTTCTTGCCAAGACAAAGCCTCACACGGAAGCTTAAATTGGTGCCTACATTAATAGCGTTAACAGATAGAGAGAGAGCCTGCATACTGGTGAGTGTGGCCCAAACCGATAACCATCTCTCAATGGAGCCACCACTTCTAGAGCCATGCGCCTGCAAGGCTGCTTGTGTTGTTCTCAGGAGTTGACACTCCCTTGCTGTGTGTGTGTGTGTGTGTGTGTGTGTGTGTGTGTGTGTGTGTGTGTGTGTTCTTAGACAAGAAAAGTATGTCATTGTCACACGTAAGCTTCACAAAGTACAAAATTAGTATGCATAGAAGTTGCATAGTTCTCTGTTATAGTGTGTGTGTGTGTGTGTGTGTGTGTGTGTGTGTGTGTGTGTGTGTGTGTGTGTCCCATGAGTCTCTCATAACAAACACCACCGTCACCAGGAAACAGGGGTGGAGGCTGCCTCCCTCGAAACTAGCGCTCCCTCTCGGGCATTGGGAAGGGATAGCTATCATATATTCACAAGGAAAGCCAAACGACAGCGAGTCTCTTCTGAGTGCTTATCTAGCCTGCGGATTGACTATTGTAAACTTAAGAACATTTGCGGTTCACCAAGAAAGGCGATATGAAAGCAGGCTTTCCACATGTAAGAAAAACAAACGTTGTTGTTCACAACAAAAGCTGTGAACGAACATCTTATCTAAATATAGGCCTGGAAGAAGGTGAATTAGGAAGTTCAACTTTCGAACACCTTTCTCTCGCCTACATACACAATCAGGAGCTTCATTTAACAAGTCTTAACCACACTTAGTAGTCAATGTAAACTTGTTATGACAGTTTAAATGGGTTATAATAACAAGATAGCCGTCTTCACCGTGATAGTAAAATTAGGTCATTTCCTTCTGTCTGCTGCATGTCCGTTGGGCAGCTATAACCAATAAATTGATATATAAGCTAAACTTTACTCAGCTGATTGGCACCATTACATGTTAAGCTACCGAGAGAGACACTTGTTTGATGTTAAAAAAAAAGAAAAAAAAATGGGCCACCGGAGCGGGCCACCGAGTTTACCGAAAACACCAAGACACCACCAACACTAGCACTGGAAAGATGTCACCTACCGGATCAATATCCATTATTCACACGGTAGAGTCCTTTCACGAATCGTTAGTGAACCTTCTTTGACACGATCGTTGTATTTGAAACCTTTATAACCACTTTAATGTTGTCAACCACCGCTGGTTCCTCAAAACGATTACGTTTCCTCCTTTAGGTAACTTCCTGGTACGTTTTTTTCTTTCTCAAACTAAATTTCTCCCTCGGCCCTCCCCTCTTGGCCCTCCGTACGTCGTACCTCCCGCCAGTGGATGGCGTCAGAAGAGCGCTCCTACGTCTGTATTTTTTTTTAAGTTATTGAGTTAATTCATCATACTTTTGCGCAATCTTGTCTGGAATGGGAATAACGGCCAACCACCACACAGGATCAAAACATCGAGGCCCGGTGACCCTGCAGTGTGCCCCACTGCATATGAAACGATGCATTTTCAGCATGAACCTCACACATTTAAACATGAAATTACAGGATTCTCTAATAGGCCTATATATCAATACATTTGGCTAATACATGTCCAAATAAACAAGTACTAAGGAATGAAGGAATACGCTTAGTTTATTTTCAAACTTCCCACATTGGAACATTTATACTTTACGGTCTGACCTGCAGTGCCAGTGGCATTAAATTAAAATACAGAAATGTCAGCCATCTTGTTTGTTTTTACAGACTGACAGTCAAGTGAATACAAGAAAAACTTTCTTTATTAAATTCACCACGAAAGCACAGAGGTCTTAAAAGTGAACCGCCAACCTTCACTGCTCCAACAAGAAGGCTTAATCTAAATCAGTGAAATCATAGTTATTCATTGAATTTAATCTAGGGATGTAATTTATGATGAAACACAGAGCTGAAATTGACTCTCAACGTTACCAAGGCAAGCTCGCGCGCTGTGTGGTTTTATTAATTGATAAATTGGTTGCGTCTGGTTCGGTTCAGTTCAGAGGGAACCGGACGGTGTCCACCACCGTTTGGCAGTGTTATGTCTCCCAGACGCGGCAATATTATTGTGTTCATGAAATCAGAATGTGTGTGTAATTTCCACACACGTGGTGAACTGTGTTGTGACTAAATCGTCATCGCTTCCTCTGTTTCACAGGTTAAAAAGACTTTTCGAAGTAAAACGGAGCATCTCATCTGGACCTGATGTGAGTAGAAATGTGCCTACTAATTAAAATGTTAAATATTGATGTTGGTTGTTTTAGCCTATCATAAAGTTGAAAACTTGACCGTTTCTTAATTGGCAGAAGCAATATAAGCATATTAAAGAACAAAAATGCTGCCCCCACGTAGCCTACATTTAAATAAACCAGTTTGTGGGCCAACACCCCCAGTCTGACCTGCCGTGATACGGCGTCGGCCAGAAACCATCTCTTGTAGCCCTTTCTGATGGAAATCAAGCGTTGCTGTACATTTGACATGGACACTCGACACCGAATTCGAACGTTAAACGTTTATCAATTCAAGGATGCAATAAACCAGAATGCAATAGTAGACATTACAGCTCCATAATGCGTGTCTAATAATGAGTGTCTCGCTGATAATGTGTGATGGAAATCAGGGATTGTGGTGGTTTAACTATCATTTAAAATTTAAATGTTTGTTCTATGTGAAAGTATTTACAATTTATATTTCATGTTTTTTTTTAACTTGTTAAAGTAAAGGTAACTCACTCTGGCCTAATGGCAGTCAAAAAAAAAAAAAAAATGGATTCCACCTGGCATGCATTTCAACCTGGCATGGGGTTCAACCTGGCATGGGGTTCAACCTGGCATGGGGTTCTGTGTGTGTGGGGCATGGGGTTCTGTGTGTGTTGGGTTCCACCTGGGATGGAAAAATGTATATGTTGGTTCCTGTTAATCATTTAAGGTTTGTTTTCTGTTAATTGTCATCTAGCCACCCCATCTGTTAACCTTTGTTATCTAGGCCCTCTGTTGTTATCCTGTTTTCTGATCACGAGAAAGCAGTGACCCCCTCGTCTTGAGGGGGAAAGCTTGGCGAGAATGCAGGATGCATAGATGAAAGGGGAGATGCCTTACAGGGAGGGGGTGAAACAGTACCCCCTGTCTCCTAAAGTCAATAGAGGTCATAAAGGCAACAGCCCTCTGGGGAGGGGTGAACCTTTTAAAAGACTCTGTGAAACTGTGTTCAGGGCTCACTCTGCTAGAGAGGAGACTGGTGTATGCAGACATTAGACAGGTTCATTTTCTACAACTATTGTGTGCTTTTTTGCATTTAGAAGTCTCATCTGTCCTAGACGCAATATCTCATAAAGAATTGCCACTACAATTTGGGGGCTCGTCCGGGATACCTAACCTGAACATTCTACAAAATATTACTCCAAGACAGGTTAACCGTGCACGGCTGAGGACTAGGTCCCGGAGCTCTACCTCACCACCGGATGACTGTAACCAGCTTACTGGGGTGAGAAGAGGGAGCCTGTGGGGAATAGATTGAGTTTTTTCAGTACGGTATCCTGAGGGAAAAAAAATCGGACAGGTGAGATCACAATACTTGTTTAAATAAAATACTGTTTTGGTAATAGTATAATAGTTGAATGAAATACTGTTTTGGTAATAGTTAAATAAAATACTGTTTTGGTAATAGTATAATAGTATAATATATAAGTAAATATGAGTGAAAAGGAGTAATAAAGAGTGAATACTGTTTTGGTTATAGTATTAAACAAGCTTGGGACTTGTTTAAGGTCGGCCTATCAGTGTACGAGTTACATTGATGACCTATTGTGGTATCGAATGAGCTAAGTTAAGGACTTGGTCTTAGTTGGGGACTTAGTTAGATAAAGTAATTTGGTGATACATTTAAAACAATAATTAATTAGGCAGTGATAAAGGTAGAACACAAATAAGTGAGTGAATATAAATAATAATTAATATTGTGTACGGATCTACAATGGGAAATAATGCGGGGAAAATAGAAGTAACAGGGCCTGCAAAGGTAATGTTGGAGAAACATGGTGAAAGGGCACTGGAGGGTTTAAAATATTGGCATAAAATGGGTTTTCCTGAAATGGGAAGTTTTAGTGTGAAAAAGTTAAAAGCGTTAGAGGAAAGGTTGTTGGAGTCGGAAAAGAAAAAGAAAAGTGTTAAAACATGTTGGCGTGCATTTAATCTGTGGGAGAGAGAGGGCCAGGATAGAAAAAAAAATCAGCTAGGGACAGAGAGCGTAGATAGTGTAGGGTTTTTTAATCTCAATGTCACCCGAGATATAGATCCGGACCTGGACTGCACCGGCGGACCGCGTGCGAATCCACCACCACCTCCATCGTATGACAACGCCAAGGCCGTCACTCCATCAGTCAAACTCTACCCAGGCTTGGAAACGAATGACCGCGCAACGGGGGTTACCACTCGTAGCCAGACGCAAGCTCAACAATCATTCCAGCAGTCAGCGGCCACACCGACCAAGCGGGAACCCGTCGCCAACCGATTCAGAAACCAGGGAATGGCGTTCTCCCCACTCAACCGAACCAAGGACGAGGAGGATATTTTGTTCCCCATGATCGAGGTCCTGAACCCCCAGGATGGCAGCCTAGCATATTTTTTCCGTGCATGGAGACCCAGTGACTTTAAAGACATAGCAGAATGTCTCCCGGACCCATCTGCAGCGGGAGGGGCAGCCCCCGCCACGGCCATTTGTGGAGTGGTCCAACAACACAGACCATCCAACGGAGAAGTGCGTCAAGTCTGCATGACTAAATTGGGCCTGCGATGGGATCGCATTCAAGGTGACATTCCCGTGAGAGACCAAGCTGATATAATGTTTAATTGGGACCAAGGATCTCTAAACCGTCTCCAGGTGGAGAGCCTATGTGATAGGGCCAGGGAAGCGTTCCCCTTGATTAGGAATTGGACCGCTGTTCGTGAGGTCAAACAACAAAAAGGCGAGAAAGTGGCCGATCTCGTTGACCGCGTTGAGAAAGTGTTCCGGATCCATGGTGGGATGCCCGTACCAACGGACAGACAAGTTCGGACTCCGTACGAAGATAACATTACTATCGTCCTGCTGGACGCGTTGGACGAAGGTTTATCCGAATTCATAAAGACACATTGCATTGGTTGGCGTAGCGCCAGACTAGCCGTGATTGTAAGCTACGCCACCCATGCAGAAGACCTCAGGGATAAGAAGGAGGAACAAAACGTCAAGAAGGCCAAAACGATAAACACTAAACTTCAACTCGCTCAACTGCAGGCCCTTCAGAACCCCAAGCCTATCCATTCCATCAGGGACCAAGGGGGCAACATGTTAAGAGGGAGAAACATTGTCCGTGGAGGCGCCAGAGGGCGAGGACAACCAAAGAGCAGAGGTCAAGGACACAGGCAGGCCTGTTTTCGTTGTGGCGCCATGGATCATTGGATCAAAGATTGTTGCCAAATAGAGGACAAAGACAATGAAATGAGCGGCTGGCAGTCCGAACCAACCCGTGAAGAGACTGTGAATTACACAAGAGACAGAGGTGGGTGGGGGCATTCGTACTGACGGGACGCAGGAGCAGGCCAGGTCCAAGGAGAAGGTATGTGCACCATGACAACGACACCACCACAAACATCAGAAGTTGTAGGTATAGCGTCAAAACGTACACAAGCACCACATCCAGATGATTGTTGTATTGTCCTCGCTAGCCTTACGCGACCTTATCAGCTCCCACAGACAAACGTAGTTGTAAATGGTTAAGACACAACATTCCTAGTCGATTCAGGGGCAACACATTCAGTGTTGTCCTCCTGTTGGGGAGAGATTTAATGTGTCGCCTGGGGCTGAGTGCCATTTGCACCGACACAGGCCTCACGGTTACCTCTGATGCGAACCCCATGATCCAAGCATACTTGTGTGCGTTACGCTCACCAGGATACTTTTATTTATGGGCCTTGCTGCCAGAGGGACCAGGGTCAACAGTTGACATACTGATAACAGACGTACACCACTGCATGCAGAGTCAGCTAGAAATACAGTACCTGCCCACAGATGATTTGCATTGCACTGCCAGAGTGTCTTATAATGGACAATTAGCAAGGTTTGAGGAAGTATAGTTTAAAGAAGGATATATAATAACATCCAATAACAACATTTTTTGAGGACATGGTCAGAGGACTGCTATGAGGCACTGCAGAGCTGTTTTGAGGTGACTGACTGGAATGTACTCTGTGAGCCACATGGAGAGGACATTGATGGGCTTACTGAGTGCATTACGGACTACATACATTTCTGTGTGGACGGCATTGTCCCAGGAAGGACTGTGCATTGTTACCCAAACAACAAGCCTTGGGTAACAAAAGACATCAAAGCCATACTCAATCAGAAGAAGAGGGCTTTCAGAGGTGGCAACAGGGAGGAGCTGAGAGACATTCATCAGAGGGACCTGAAGGCCAAGATCAAAGAGGCTAAGGACGGCTACAGGAGGAAGCTGAATCCAGCAGAATAACATGAGGGAGGTCTGGAGTGGTATGAGGAGGACCATCACCGGTTTCAGACCAACTAGCAGTGGAGTTGATGGTAACGTGGCTAGGGCCAATGAGTTAAATCTGTTCTTCAACAGGTTTGATTCTGCAGCCCCGGCCCCTGCTGGCTCTCCTGTTGACTGTCTCCAGACACCACTGCTTCTGACCCCCCCTCCTCCTCCTGATAGCACCTCATCCAACTGTTTGATCCCCTCCCACCTAGGGCTGGGCGATATGACGATATCATACCGTGGACGATATGAAAGTGTCTACCGGGAGAGATTTGGCCATATCGTTTATACCGAGAGAGAAAAAAAAAAAAATGGCGGTGGATGGAACTGCAGTTTACTGCAGTTGCGCCACAACGGGGCCCTGCAGCAGAGTGCTTAGCTGTAAGACATTTAACTATTCCCAGAAAAAAAATCTCATTTGTATTGAAGAAACAGTTCTATTTTTACCACCAGCTATTTGCACAGCACATAACTTTATTTTATAAGTGTATAATTAGTATTTAAAATATTTGTGTGATGCTGTGATTTTTATTTTATATTACACTGCACTGACTGACAGCCAGGCAGGTGTGAAGCACACCTTTAAAAAAAAATGTTATTTGTATTGAAAAAACAGTTCAATGTTTACAAGATGTTTGCACTAT
>OMKX01106728.1:0-11449 GCA_900302425.1 Brosme brosme
CTCACACACGCTGATCTACACACTGAGTTTAGACACAGATGGCAGGACACCATTCCTGACAGCTTATATATGTATCAATGTGAATCACTTTAGCGGCTTAATCACTTAATCACCGTATAACTTTTTAGGTGATCCGATAAGATAAACAGTCCTGCTTTCAAATACATCCTCAGCAGTCTTGTGATTGGTTCGCTCGCTCCACCTGAAAGCGTCTTACGTCAGACGGACATTAACCTTTACGTGCCTCTCCCTGCGATGCACCTGCTTTCATTCACAACACAGCAGTACAGACAGTGATCCGGAAATGGTACTAGGTCTTGGGCAGGCAAATTGCCTGTGCAGATTTCCCGGAATATTGACCCCCGTTCCCATTCACACATGACCACCCTGCTGGGAATCTTCCGTAACTTTGCAGGGTAAGACTACATGTGTGAAAGGGGCTTTACACACAAGGTGATGCTTTCTACAATGGAGGGCATCCACAGACCTAAACCTTTTGTGAATATTAGATCTGATGTGTACAAAGACTCTCCAGGTCATCTGGGCCAATAGCCACAGATTACAGTGCCGATACCCTCGGAGTGGGAATGAAGACCGGCTGCCCCTGAGTGCTCTGAATGTCATCCTGGCGAGTAGTTAATAGCTGACATGGCTCTGGAGATGTGCCCCGCCCCATGTCAGATCTCCAAACCCTGTTTATGGTTATTCAGACGACGTCCAGAGAAGAACATGTCTAGGGCTAACCAAAGAAGATCTTGGTCGACTGCAATTCAACCAACTCTACCGCCAATCGATTGGTCTAAAGACACTCTGCACGTTATCTCTAGATTAATTTAAACTGCCACACTTCACTCTTCTCTACCTGCTTGCATAAATATCACGTGAGTGGTGTTCGGAGGAAGTCAGTGGGTTTCAGATGCACTCTTGGTCCGTGTCCGACTCGGTAACGGCAGAGCTTCAGTATAAAACGGGTCGCACACCGGGCGAGCCCCAGAGCGCCGCGTCGTAGAAAGACAACACACGTCGGAAGACTCTGTTTTAGGTTTAGTACTGTGTTTAATATAATGTGTCCCAATGGATGCCATGTGATTCGTGCTAAGGTGCCAATTCTGACATGGTCACATTCAAACCTATCGAGCGTTAAACACGAAAGTTGATGGAGCATCGCAGAAACATGAAAAAAAAAAAATGATGCCTTTTGGAGTTGGAATACAACGCCTTTTTGCTGACATCCACATACCATTGAAAGTGCTCAGGGAAATTAAGAATAAAAAGATTCAGGCGGTAGGAAAATGGCTTAAAATAAACACCCAAACGACACAGGATATTATTTTCTGAGCAGAAGAGAGGGAGGTCTTGGGGTCCCAAGTGTAGAATGGGTGTATGCTGCTACAAGGCTTACCCCCCTCCTCAACATGCTCAACTCTGACAACGAAGCCGTTCAGGAGGTGGCCCAGGCAGACCTCCTCCTGGGCCTGAGGAAGAGGAGAACTTCCTGCCTGTGGAGAACTGGACACCTACGCTGCAGGTTTGGGGTTTCTTCAGATTGGCCTGACCTAAGTGACCTGTGCACCAGGACTGGCCTTGTGTTGAAATGGACAACTACCGACTCCCAGTCACCATCCGAAACCAACCTTGGATGCAGTGGTCCCAGACCCCCAGATCACTGTGGAGGCAGCAGCCCTCCACAGTGGAGGAGTTACCTCACTCAGGCACTCAACAGCAGGAGAAGTCTCCTCAGAATGAAACAGGCCAGGAGTAGGCTGCACTGGACTGGACGGACGCTACAGGGAAAATGAGTCGCCCTTTAATCTACGGATCATTTTATATAAAATAAAGAATGCAGGTAATGCAAACAAGGTTCAACCTCTCTACCTTGTATATAGAAACCCGTTCCCCACACTGCATTATGCATTCAGAGGCTGACTGGCATATGGAAACCATTGCACATATCACCAATAGCTGTAAAATAGACAAGGGTTTGTACATCGCCAGGCATGATCGCATGGTTAACCTTGATGAGATCAAACAGGTCTGGAGAACTTGAAGAGGTTGAAAACCTATTGTGTGTATCGAGGCAGATGTTGAGAAAAGCTCATCAGTTAACTGGCTCAGGTCACAACATGGCTTAAAGACCACTGCCTCCAACAAAACGGGTCAAACAGCCACCAATAGACCCACTAGTGACCAGTTCAGTGAATCAAACCTCTCCTTTTGCTCACATGTTAAACCTCTAAACGGGTAAAGCTCAATCTTGCAAATTTCCGATTCACTAAAAAGTCTACAGAGGCTGCCGAGATGTTCCCACATTCTTTGATTTCACAGATTTTTATCTGAACAACTGTTCAACAAGCTGGCCAATCAAAGTATGCTGAAACCACTTGAGTCACTGTACAAACAAACACTCAGTGGAGCATGGACGCAGTGGGAATGAAGCAGGCACTTACCCACTGCCCTATTCTTCAGAGCAGATGCGATCTCAAGCTGGGATGACCTAATACAATATGCAAACTTGTGCTTGGTTACAAAGTCACCCATGGCTCCACCACCACTTGAAGCCTTAATCAACAGAAGAACCCAGGCTACTCAGGTCACTAGGGGGACTATGTGAGGAGATTGCGCTATTCTGTTGCGGAAAAGTGCCTTTAGCCCGCCAGCCTGGTCTGTCAGAGGTGGAAGAGAGTGGAATATAACTCTGGATTGTTTCTGGATGAAACAATGGATGATTAAATCCTCACCATGTCTGCACTAAACGCTTTGCTTAAGCTTGCTCTATGTCCTGCTTGTTTGCAATGTTGTTGTTTGTCTTCATTTGTTAGGCTATTGTTTGTTTGCAATGTCGTTCCATATTTATATTACTCCATTTACAAACACTCCCACGGTGGTTTAACAACAGCGCTCAGGACGTTCTTAAACATCCCAAACACACCTGGCATCGTTCTGCTAGACCGAGGTCCAGGAGAGGCGCTTGTTCTGGAGGCAGGCTACCCACATGAGCTGGACCATGTCTGTAATGGACCATGGACCATGTCTATAATGGACCATGGACCATGTCTGTAATGGACCATGGACCATGTCTATAATGGACCATGGACCATGTCTGTAATGGACCATGGACCATGTCTGTAATGGACCATGGACCATGTCTGTAATGGACCATGGACCATGTCTGTAATGGACCATGGACCATGTCTGTAATGGACCATGGACCATGTCTGTAATGGACCATGGACCATGTCTATAATGGACCATGGACCATGTCTATAATGGACCATGGACCATGTCTATAATGGACCATGGACCATGTCTATAATGGACCATGGACCATGTCTGTAATGCATCAGCAACTTAGGCCATGGTCGTAAACTCCTAGCTCTTTTATTGGGCAGCCTGCGACACGTACAAAGGTAGGACATGTAGCTTTGTAGATTTGTTTAGGGCTTGGCGATTACTCATATTTTAATTTCAATAACGATTATGAAAACAAGATAATCTAGATAAAATGATTATTGTGCCGCATTCAGTTTCGCAATGATGCTGTCGTTTTGTGTTATAAATCCAGCACGCCGCTTTCCTTTAAAAAAAACTCGGCAGTGATGAAGACAGATGGATTCAACCCTCAACCTCATATAGTGAATAGAGTGTGTGCTCGTACAGGACACAGTTTATTGGAGTTGGAAAATGCTGACATACACAATCTCTCTCTCTCTCTCTCTCTCTCTCTCTCTCTCTCTCTCTCTCTCTCTCAGCGCCTAATCAGCCTGACTCCAGCCAGGTGAGGCTGCTCAGAGCAGCCATCAACCATGTGCTTTAAAAAAAATGGGTTTTGGGCTTAAGAGTTGTAGGAAGGAAGAGGGCGTGTTATCCCCATGGATACAACCCCTTTTAAGTACCGGTGTTGTGTAGAAGGGTTACAATGAGCGATGTTGTACATTGAATGCGCCACACACATTGTGTTATACTATAAGTATACAAGAAGCATAACCCTCTCTCGGACGCGGACATCAAAATCAACCCCTGGCCAGACGGAGCTCCACACATCCACACACATCCACACACATCCACACACATCCCGCCCCCGGCGTTCGGACCAGAGGGGAACGCTCACAAACAGGTTGGCAGAGACTGGCATCAACATAGGATTTTACTTGTTTTCTCTTATCTTAGTAACCGTGACACAATGGTATGTTGGTGATCATATAAGACACATAACCAAGTTTAAAAAATATATAAATAATCTATTTTGGTTTCAATTCCCCTTTGACGATGTTAATGAGGAGAGGTGATTCATTCTGTTTATTTGGCTGACACTTTCATCCTCATCGACTTACAGTAAGTGCATTTCAACCGTGAGGATTATACCCAGAAATTGCAAGAATGATGCTGTGTTGTGTTCTTTGTAACGGCCTTAGATTCCAGTAAAATAGCAAAGACTGCCCCCAAAGCTGTGGAGACCGTGCTGAATGTGTGAAAAGGTAATGGCTGCCAGCGGTCTCACGCATTTTCTTCAGAAAATGCAACATTCTAGTTATTATTTTTATTCTGCCTTTATTGTGCGTAATTATTTACTCCTTTGAGGTATCAAACCGATGACAAAAACTAGGTAACGATTGACTTATTTATTTACTTTTACTTTTGGTAAACATATTGTATCAAAAAAATATATATATTTTATTTTGGAAGTGAGTGGGGCAAAAACGTTAAAATCAACCAATAAAAACGTGAACCCCTGGGAGTTCTCAAATTTAATACACATATGGAAACCAAAAGTAAGCAGGTGTCCAAAAAGATTGGAACCACTGTTTTTGATTCAGTTGGATATGGCAGTAATACGCAAATATATATATGCAAATGAGCCAACATCACTCAATCAATCACAAGTCTGCTTCAAAGTGGGGCAGGGACTTGAAACTTGGCATGCTTGCTTATAAGCCTCACTAGTATTAGCATGTTAGCAACCACACGCATCTTCTTCAGAAAATGCACATGGTGATCCCTTTTAACATTACATGGAATTCCTTAAATTGGTCTACTTTCTTTTTCACATTTGTCTTTTATGTGCAATGATCCGGTGATGGTCAGTAAAGTAAGTCCAGGGGCTTTAAATTAGAAATTAGACAAATTCTGATATTTTTAAAGCCCATATCGACCAATACGATTTCCACATCTGCTGTAATATACCAATAGGAGCTGATGCTACTGTCAGGTGTGCTTTGTGTTGTAGATCACGATACAGATTCAGTACTGCTGATTTAACAGATACCATATTGTTAATAACGAACAGAAAAATCAATGAACTGAGCCTGGAAGAATTCTGGATACCTGGTAAACTGTCAATCACATTGTAAAAACACAAGGAAAGTGAATGTGTCAGTTCATGACTTTAGAGATGCTGGTCATTGTTCTATTGATTTAAAACAATCTCTACTGCTCACTTAATGGCAAGCTGCCTTTTGGGTATCTCCAGAGTCACAGCAATCAAAAGCTGACTTTTGATTGTCGGCATAGCTTAATTTGTTTCTATCCTGGTGTGCCATCTAGGGACCACCTATCCTTTAGTTGTATAATGAAAGTTGGTAGGCCAGACGGTGTGACCAGATTAGTGGCATGGTCAAAAGGTATCACTGATGGCGTTTCGGGGGTCTACCCTTTGTTTATTTTGAGCATTTCATATGGAATGACTCCCTGTTTGTGATATTTCTCTAAGCTTTCATCAAGTTCTCCATTCCACTCGGGTTCGCCGCCAAAGTGGCCATTCAACCCACAATGCTTTGATTTGTTTTTCTTCCGATAGTTCAGTCGGATCGCGTTCGCACCAAAAGGGAACAGAACCAGAGTTCACTCATAAGCGGACCGAGACCCCCGTCTTCAAGTGGCCAGGTTTCGTTAGTTTGGTCCGTACCAGAGTTTAAATGAGCGTTCACCCCAAACAAACCGTACTATTGGGGGAAAGGCTGCAGGGTTCGATCAAAATTAACCAAACAGCTCAGTGTGGAAGCCCCTGTAGCCTTTCAACACAGATTGTAGTGTGTCGAGGAGAGCAGTAGTAGTCTGTGCATTCAGTAAGCCACGTGCTAACACATATTAGCCAGTCAATGTATGCTCATAAAGAAATTTTAATTGTTGTACATTTTCGTATTGCAATGTTGTGATATTTTATTCAATAGCCTAATAATAATAAGAATAATTATAATACAACAAATAAAACAATTATTAGTGGCCAAGATGGCCGTCAAGATTTATATTTACCGGCCGATTGAATTTGTCATCGGCCAATGGCCTTTAAATGCTGGCTATGGGAAACCCTGGTCACCGCAACGGCGTGACGAGATGAATGTGTGAGTATCGTCGCAATATGGTCCTCAACGAAGAGAAATCCTTTTTGAGAGGATTTCCCTTCCCTCTGCTAATCCTTTCCTTGTGTAGCTGTCCCTGAATCTATCTACAGTCGTGATGCCGTTCACTTCCCATTCAACTCCAACATCAGAGTCGAGACTAGGGACTTCTTTCAGTGATGTTAATCAATAGAGATTTGTGTATGAGCATCACAAAGTAAGCATTTCAAGGCTACGGTTGATTGAGAAGTAGTTTGAAATGTTGAGCCATTTTGAATCAGTTGGTGCATTCAGGAAATCAAATATGCATGCCTAATAAGTCAAGGCACATTGAAAATATCTCCCCATGGACTACATAAATACATAAATCTAGGCATCTCTGAAGTTGATTGAAATTATTTTGCAGCTGAATGGGAAGTGAATTGCACATGTATAGATACATTAATAACATGCCTTTATGAGCGATATCCCTTGCCACACATTTGTTAAAGGGAGAAGGTGAATCTGGCTGGTAGCCATTTAACTATGGCTACACTGAGAGGAGAAATCGTCCCCCTTCAGTAAAGTTATTTGATGGAGGTAACGATTTGGGCCTCAGTGCCGTACAGTCCTGGTGTTCATTGCGCAACATACCATTAATATTTGATCTAGTGCAGAGAGACCATGGGTACTGGCATCATATAATGTTGTTTCTGCAGATAGTGAATATTGTGTTTTCTCCAGTCCTAAAGGTGCGTTCACACCAAAAATGAAGGCGCGTCGCGAATGAGTACAAAGTCAATGCAAAGACGCGTTTTCAGGCGAATGTTTCGCCTGAAAAACCTGCGGCGCGAATTGATGAATGGCGCGGCGTGAAATCCTGGTTCACGCGGAATTTCGCGTGACTCTACTCGCGCGAACAGTTCGCTCGAGTTTAAATATTTGAACTTTGCCGCGAATTTCGCGTGATGCTCTGTCGTGACAGCCAATCTGCGTTCGCTCCCTGGAGTCCAGATTGAACCGCTAAAGAGAGAAAAAGAGATAAGTGATTGTTGTCGTTTGCGGACTCCCGGAGATCTGTAATATATCACAGCCAAAAGCCGTGTGCGCCTCCGGATGATATTATGAACCCATAAACGATGACGTTGGGTTCTGCGACGTCTCTGTAACAACAAGTAAAGACTTAATAAAGAAGTAGAGGACGTTAAACGCAGTTTAATTGTCTCATTGTGTTGGTGAAATAACCCGATGTTATTTTTATGGTTTAATGTTTCAAAGCTTCCTGTGTATTATACGTTACAGTGAGAGAGTGGCGAACTCTAGAAAAGGAAAGATTATGCTTTTTATTTGTAATTTCGCTTGATGCTTTGTCGCGACAGTCTATCAGCGTTCACTCCCTGAAGTCCAGATTGAACCGCAAAAGAGAGAAAGTGATCGTTGTTGTTTGTGGACTCCCGGAGCTCTATAATATGACGGCCAAAAGCTGTGTGCGCCTCCGGATGATATTATGAACCATAAACAACGGCGTTGGGTTCTCCGACGTCTCTGGTACTTCCACAACAAGTAAAGAGCCGCAATGGTGGTTATCTCGGCCATAGTAGAGAATGAATTGGCAGAAAGAAACGTCAGCGTTAAGTCCCTCCTCCTCCACTCGCGCAAGGTTTTTGAAGTTCGCGCGAACAAACTCACTCGCGCGAACACGCGGGGAGAATATTCGCTTAGCTTTTGGTGTGAACGCACAGTAACGGATGGAATGACCTACTTTCTGAAACACATTATTGTTGAGCATCATCAGCTGTTGAGTGTCTGTTTCCTGATGGAAATCTAACCATTGTTTCGATTTTTTCGACGCATTATTCACGATGTATAAGGAACGTGTTTCTGGGTGTAACTAACACTTATAGGAAATAAATTATATTAACACTGGCAGGAGTCAATTAAAAGTTAATACTGTGTTGGGAGTCATTTCTTAAGGAACACTTGGTGTAAGGTATGATTAACACTCATGAAGAGTGAACAAATAAGAGTAAATTCTGATTAACACTGTCAAATGCATAACACTATGGGTGATATTTCCCTCATAGTGTAAAACTTGATTAACACTGATCAGTGTGGTGTAGTGTAAAATATACACTCTTACCAGAATTGAATTGACTCTGAAAACTATACACCATCTGCAGTGTTACTTTTAAACTCTTTGTGTTAAATTAACACTACCAGTTTTACTTTACATATTGACCTTTAGATCGGATGTCGAGGTTTATAAGGCACCAAAATTACCGTGACAGTGATCAGTTATCTCAAAATTACAGGTTCACTTAAAGCTCGTCTTTAACTTTCCACCTCCTCTCCCAAGCTTGGCAAATAATATCTGCTGCAAAGGAGGTTCCCTTCCCGAAGCATAACTCAAGTTTTTCATAATCATCCAGCCAAAAGAAATCAATATAAATTGAGGACACTTTTCTAAAAAAGTACATCCATTTTGTCCTCTTCGACAGGACAGAAAAACTAAACTAGCAGCATATAGTATGATACAGTGTAGGTATCTTTGAAATTAGGTCTGGGTTATTCGGTGACTGCTGAGGGTTCAAGACAAAGCGAATGTGTGGCCATGTTTTGCAGTCTAAATTAAAGGGGCCCTAATTCACCACTAGGTGAGATGTTGCTTAGCCATTACAAGCCATTTCAAAACCTACCTCAGTGACATCAAAAGTGGGAGTGTCCACCCAGATGTTGGATCAGCCTACCAGTTGGTAAAGGCTGGCACACTGATTGTGCTGGTAAAGGGCTTGTAATGGCTCATCAACATAAGACATCTCTTCGTTTTGTTATATGTAAGTTAAAGCATATACCTTAACATACATTCAATGCAGAATTCTGCCATAGAAACATGTTTAGTAGATAGAGTTGTCTTCTGTTGCTTGGTTAAGGTTTCTGTAATTTACTTATTTGTGGATTAAAGGTTCTGTAGATAATTCAATTATTTTTATGCAATCGGTTAGAAACGGCATTGTCATCCGTCAGCTATTAGTGAGTGACAGGCACCTTGATTATGTCTGTATCGAGTTGACAGTGCCCACGTGAGCCAATATAGATTTTAGACCAATCCCGGCTCATTTCTGACCAACCAGGGTATCTCTTCCGTGATTGGTTCAGGGAATCTTCTTCCGTGTCAATCACAGGTGCATGAAATGCCCCGTTTATCAATGGCTGAGAAACATATGAAGGGAGCGGAGAGGGAGGGGACGTTGTCTTGGTTGTTTAGATTCAACTCGCTTTACCACCCTCAGGTTCTACCTTTGAGTCAGCTACATGAACATGGGATTTATTCACATACCAGGTCACATATTCAACAGTGTTTAATACTTTTTTGGGCCAAATCGATGGCATCTGTACAATGCAAGATAGATACATGTCTGACTGAAGTGTACCAAGCTGCTACAGCAGGTTGTACAATTCAGGAGAAAGGATGTTAATTACACACAGCATTCCTCCACACCACCCAGGGGCTTTGGAAATATGAGGGAGCGAGAGTGCTGGAGAAAGGGGAGGGGTACAGTAGGAGAAGAGAAGAACCAGATAGACAGAAAGGAAAATATAATTTGATGAACGAGGGAAGACAACGTGAAATGGCATTCAGAACGTATCTAACTTCCAACATTCCCACAGGCTGAAAGGTAGGAGTAATGCAGTTTGATCCTTGACTCAGAGTTTATCAGACCGTTCAAACTTGAAGAATTCAGCTTAAGATTTGGAAATAACAACAACTAATTCAAGTTGAAGCAGCGATTATCAGGGGCCACGCCTAATGCTGACCATTACATCCCTCTTTTTTGACAGGTTAATATACGCGTTCAATGTTTCATGATGTTACCTCTTCAACCGTTCAGGTTGGGTCACAAGACACGCCCAGAGTGATGCCACGCCTATTGCATGTCATTTCCCTCATCAGGTTGGAGATATTGGCCCATCGATGGTGTGTCCTGATGTGCACCTACGGGTAACACATAGGATCCTTAGGGGTTTTAGGGTTTTTCACAAAATTCTAAATGGTGAAACGTCTTTCCAAGCTGATGTTATGGGTCCTTGAGTTAAAGGTGTGGTGAGACATGTGTGCAACGGGTCTGTAGGTCACGGGTCAGGAGATATGCATGTTCACAGTTTTCAGTTTCAATTGATTGCTATAGCACAACCATTTTGCCAATCAGTGTAATCAGAGAGCGAGAGCGTGAGAGCGCGAGAGAGAGAGAGAGAGAGAGAGAGATTTTCAGGGAACCGAAAGCAAAACTAAGGGACAGAATACTGTTGAAGTAGAAGAGTGTGAGATGGGAGCTGGAGAAAAGGCGTATAATGGGGGCCAGGTGACCTGGAAGGGGTAGAAACATGTTGTGAGGAAGGGGAGAAATGTGAGGGGGTGGATCATGTCCTATTTATAGTGGACATGATGAAGTAACCGTTTTGTAGAAGCTAAGCAGAGAGAGACTTCACCACATCCATCTGAATTAGAAGGGGTGGGAGGTGCATGGTGAACATCATAGGCCAGGTGGCACGTTGGAGACGCTGGCAGCACTTGATGGAAAGCATCATCATGTTTCTGCTCTCATCAGATTTAAAAGAAAACAGCTAATGTTGACTTGTGACGTGGGAATTGTGCAACTCTTTAAGGAAGGGGGAATAAAGGACTGAATAAACAAGTCTCTGTTGTTGTACAATTCAGAGAGCAAATGATTTCATGGGCATTTCAGGAGATTTCAAATGATTAATCGTTTGCATCGTATTGTTGGCTGAGAAAAACAGGGGTGACTTGATTCAGTCTCTGTTCTGAAGCAACAGTATGTTGCTAAAATATCATTGCATTGCAGTATGGGGCAGTTTTAACGAGATGCAGATAAAAGAATTTTATGATTGAACAATTCTGTTATGTAGATAAGACAATATCAAAACCCTTCTGTTCATGCGTGGCCATATTTTCTGACCACCCCAAACCATTTCTGTGATAACAACCCAATGATGTTCTAAACTTCAGTAGGCTATGTCATCACTGTCATCCCCAGGCATGGACAGATAGTAGGGCTGTTGGAACGAATTTCGGGAGTTGAATATAAATCTAATAGAAAAAGTAATAATACTATTCG
>OMKX01106734.1:0-14568 GCA_900302425.1 Brosme brosme
CTCTCTCTCAGATCGTACCTAAAGCAGCTTTAAATTAAATGTAATTAGACGGAGGAACCAGCACAGAAAGAAATGTGTTGTTGGCAATCGACACAACAAACAGCTTTTGCACAACCTAGTGAAACACTCAATGCTGCTAGAGGCTACTCTGTTTCGGCCTAGATATCCATACACAAAGCTGTGCTACGAAACAAGTAAGCCTTCATTGACAACAGACCAGAAACGTTGTTTGTTGTACGGAGCACTGCACATTTCCCCGAAAAGATATGTGTGCGTTCACACATGGGCTAACCATGATGCCGCTAGTGTTCCTTGTTCAACGTGTGGGAGTAGCAGAAGCCTCAGAGTATTAAGGGGTACGGTCTTAAGAGAATAACTAATTATAGGTAAAGCACGGCACAAAGGTTGCTATTCAAGCGGTTCAGACCATGACGCTCACACCAAAAAAACGGTTTTATTGAGTTCAAGCAGAGTATTTGATGCACTGAGTTTGCCTTTTTTGGGAGGCATTGTAGACTTTTATAAAATGCGTTCGTGTATTTGATTAATTCTGGCTCCCCTGTAAACGGCCCTTCAATTCAGTTCCAATAAGCAGAGCTGGTTGGAACCCTGTCAGCCAATCAGAGGTGATGCATGCGATATCACTTGTTTAAAATGTGGAGGGAGTCATCTAATGCATTTTTCATGTTCTTTCAATCTAATTTATGAAACAGAAATTCATACCCAACACTTGTTAGCTGCAAGGATTCTATATTAATAAATGTATTAGCCATGATGTATTCATAATGGAAACGCCAGCTCGTTAAGTGTACCTTTTAAACTTCTATGCATTCTTTGCCTCAACACTTTACTATAAGTGTACATTAATTACCACCGATAACATTAGTTCGTGCATTAACTATGTTCTAGGTGATCCTGTAGTAGATGTTGGTGTAGGTGGATCATCAACACTGCAGCACGTTTTTCTGAGGAGGATGTTGTGGTTGTAGCAGAAAATCGTCTCCTCCTGGCTGCTGTCTCAATGTCAGCAGGACCTGGTCTCGCGGCACCCCCTTCTTCTCCAGCGCGTCATGAAGCTGGAACATACACAACAACAAAACACCTCAGGGGAAGACACAAACACGGCCAAACGTCTCTCTCAACGTCTCTGACGCATGACACTTCCCCTTCTGGGCAGAAATCGTACACGTTTTCACTTGGTTAAGACTGTGAATGAAATTGTATTTGAATCAACGCCCTAAAAGTCGGCAGGTACAAAACCACATGATACCTTCTTTAAAATGGCCGCCTTTATTTTAGGGTCGTTGAGATCCATCTGTCGGTCACTGCTCAGTTTGAGTTTAAAGACACTGGAAGATTTCCCAGGTGTAGGTGCATATTTTGCAGCTGTTGGTGGAGTTGCAGGTCCTGGTGGTGTAGGTGTTGCTGGAGGTGCAGCTGATGTTGTATTTTTTCCTACAGTTGATGTTGTATTTCTTCCTACAGCTGATGTTATAGGAGCAGTTAGATTATTTTAGCATTATAACATTACATTTATTTACATCACATTATATTCATTTAGCTGACGCTTTTAATCGAAGTGACTTTCAATAAGTGCATTCAACCATGAAGATTCAGAAATTGCAAGAATCATGCTAGTACATACAATGCATCAAAAAATAAAACAGCTTCAAGTGCTACATTTTTAGAAACAGATATAGAAACTTGTATCATTTCTTTTTACATTGATCGCCACAACTAGAGGGCACACCTTTCTCAAAGTCCGCAAAAACCCACATTTAACAGTGAAAGCTTTGAGCATATTGTTCTTGCATTGTCAAGCAAAATCTGGTGGATAATATTATTTGACCGTTGTTGTTAATGTTAGACTTGATATAGAACTGTTAAATGGCCAAGGTGTCAAAAGAATGCACACTTACGTTAGCAACCAATAAGAATCAGCTATTCACACTCACTTACCTGAAAACAGCAGGAGCACAATGAAAAGCCTCTCCATCACTGTTCCCAAATGTCCAGCGATCCACGGAGAAGAGAGGGAACACATTCTCAGAGAGACGTCTCTTTAAATAAGAGAGCAGGGGGACGTCAGCGACCTGTCCATCATCAGATGTGTCAACGCGTCACGATTTGCATCCGCAAACATATTGGACAAGAGTTGCATTGATACGACACCCAAATGTGATTTTTTTCTGTTCCTCGACTAATTTGGTTATGTAAACACAAAACCTGGCTGATTGCCATCTTTTAGTACGAGAGACAATGAAACCATGACACTGAAACCTCCAACCACATCATCAACAAACAAAACAACACATACCATTGTTTGTGTCGTCACAGAACTGCAAATCGGGGAATGAGAGCCGTGAGCACATGCCATTGCATGCATTACTTTGTACTTGCTGATATGGTCACCTGCCCAAACCTGGACCCAACCTTTATAAACTGCTTCCAGGTTTCTATATGCTGGGTCAGGGCTGCTGGCCCTCCTGTAAACGTTCCTCTTATAGGCCCTTATCACAGCCGCCATTTTGACATGTCATAGCAGGGTAAACACAGGTGTAATTGATAACATTTATTATGGCCCTGTTCATTTTAGATGCGCATTTAGATGTGACACACTAAATAGGACGGGACGATAACTCATTTGATCGATTACACATGTGTTAACCGTGCATGTATGGCATGTCAAAATGGTGGCTGTGAAAAGGGCCTGTTTAGTTTCAACAAGCGAAGGACAGGTGTGTGGCCATATCATGCTCTAAAATTAAATCAAATACCTTGCTGTAAGAAGTGTCATAAAAAGAAGTTATTCTTCATCAATACCTGACTCATAAAGTCAAGAACGATGTTAAAGTGGAAAACCAATTGGTTGTTTTTGTTTTAATAGTAACGTAACAAATCTAACAGACATCCCTATGATCCTACCTTGCTTTACAGCGACGTGGCTAACAGGTAATTGCTCTATGGTGCTAAGCTAAATCTGGCCAGGAGAGGCCGCTAGTGTGCAAAGTAACATCTCTTTCGTCACTGCGGTCCTTTTCCTTGGGAGGATGTTGTGGTTGGAGCAGAAAAACGTCTCCTCCTGGCTGCTGTCTTCCCCTGTTTGTTTTGGACTGAGAATGAAATTGCATTTGAATCAACACCCTTAAATGGTGGCAGGTACAAAACCACATGATACCTTCTTTAAAATGGCCGCCTTTATTTGAGGGTCGTTGAGATCCAACGTCACTGCTCAGTTGGAGCCTAAAGACCCTGGAAGATTTCCCAGGTGTAGGGGTAGGTGCAGTTCCTGCAGTTGGTTTTGTGGTTGCAGGTCCTTGTGGGAAGAAAACAAAACATCACCCATCTCAACATCATCCCCATCATTTAGTGCTTAACGTTTTGTGAAGTGTGGTTTTGTAAGAGAAGTTAAACTTGAAGGCAATATGAATTATTTTGCTTTGGTGTGACAGGTAGGAAGAGCAGTGATGAGACCAAATTCTTTCCCGCGTCACACTGAAGATATTTCATACAGTCGATGGTTTTTAGGCATCATTATATGTGTAGGAAATTGTGAATGGAATTATTAATCGCCACCACTAGAGGGCGCACCATTCTTCAATGTCTGTTTGTTGCTGCCCCTGCTGCTGGCCTGTCTAGTTCGAGATAGCTACCAAGTATTATTGTCGGACTTACCTATGACATAAGAAGTGCAGTACATAAATACAATTGTAGGATTTCCAGTACTCATCCAAAACCGTTGCTACGCTGTTCCCTCTTAACGTCTCCTCGGGAATCCACGTCGGAATGAGAAATTCGTAGCGTCCGACCACGTGTATCCATCTGGGCCAGGGTTTGTTGGGTGAGATCCCTGTGCAAACCTAGCCAAGCAGGCAAGCACCGGCTTGCCCCCATATAACGCCTGTTTAATAAGCATTGTGGTGAAAATACCCATTAGCCAAAGAGGTGTGCAAAATCGGAAAAAACACCCATCTATCTGTATGTATATGTTACCAATAAACCACAAACCTGTCATTAGAAGGGACAGCACAGAGTTTATTCTGGTTACTTACCGTCAATGATTAGATATGAGTTGCTGATAACATTTTTTTTTTTTTTATCAACTTACTCAGCTGAAATTAATTATTCCGCGGTGCCATTGTTTTCACATTGTCAAGCAACATCTGGTCGATATGTATTAACCCTCACTTTCCTGAAAACAGCAGGAGCACAATGAAGGCCTCTCCATCACTGTTCCCAAGTGTCCAGCGGTCCGCGGAGAAGAGAGGTCAAAGGTCAAAGTCTCAGAGAGACGTCTCTTTAAATAAGAGAGCAGGGGGACGCCAGCGACCTGTCCTCCATCATCAGGTGTGTCAACGCGTCACGTCTTGCATCCCCAAACCTATTGGACATATATTGCATTGATATGGCACCCGAGGGACTTTTTTTCTGTTCCTCACTTTGGTTATGTCAACACACAGGCCTGCCAGGGCGGATGCTACGCTATGCTATTGGATCTATGAAACATAAACAATGTAATTGTTTTATGTTGTCAAAATAACTCGACACGTACGGGCATTCACATACTGTCCGGTGAAAAGGTTTAGCACATCCGTAGCCATGTGTGTCTTACAGTGCAGACAGACAGGCAGACAGACAGATCGCAGTCGATTTATGAATGATTTATGAACTGTCTTAGACGCATCGGGCCCTACTCACCTAGCGGCCATCTTGGTTCTAAGCGGTAAAGATTTGGAGGGAAACTGAATGCGGAGACGGCAGAAGTTTCCCCAACCAGCAATCACTGTTTGGAGCCAAGATGGCCGCTGGGTGAATGTGGTGCGGATGTCCCGACGGTGGGGGGTAGTTGTGGTCCGGTTCAACATGGTCCTCCATTCAGACACCTCCCATGGTTCAGGATCTGTCCAAAAGAAACGTCCGGGAATGACCGCGAGATCACAGAGGGGTAGGGTCACAGCGAGGTCAGGGGGTCAACACGGATGATGCAAATCTGAAGGTGTACGTGAGTGTGTTAGTGTTTGTGTGTCCCAACGTCCCTCTGTGTGTGCGTGTGTGTGTGTGTGTGTGTGTGTGTGTGTGTGTGTGTGTGTGTGTGAGTCAAAGGAAACATACTCTATAGTAAAATGTAAACCACCCAAAATAAAACAGAAGTGATGGGTCAACCCACAGTGACAGAAACATTGGGAAACAAACTCCTTTATTTTCACGCTTCTGTGATTCAAATCTTGACCCCAGCCACTATTGAGTCCAAATCGGGGAGAAGACCCTTTGGACGGGACCGATGCTGTGTTCCATGTCTCAACATTACAGCGGCTCAACTCCGCCATTGAGATGACTGAAGACGACACTGGGGTCCGTGTCTAATGAACACAGCGCTTGATGCACCTCCTCCATGTGACTTATATGTAAAAGTGACATGTAACACATATATCCCAATGGTTAGAATCCAAAACACATGCACCAAGACTTTTCAACTGGCCTCTGAAACGACCACTGCATATAATTTATTTTCGGGGCATTTTTGCATTTGTATAAGGATGTTTTGCTTGTGGTTTAAACATACAGACTCGGTTTAACAGAGAATAACCCTGTCGATTTTGTACATTTATTTGAGCAGCAGAAGTGAGTTTTGGACCTGGGCAGGGTGGGACAGCACACTTGGAGCGCAGATCAAATCTGTCTCCCGTCGAGATGACTCCCATTATTGACTGGTTGTTTTCAGCCTCATTGGTAAGTCGCTTTGGACAAAAGCGTCTGCTAAATGATTAAATGACTGTTTTGTGCTCTTTCTCTATCTGTCCTCTGATGTGGATGAGTTCTCTGGTTCTGGATCGTCACTGTAAGCAAAGCAGCGAGCTCTGGGATCAGGGACCTGAGCTTTACTCAGGAACCTCCCTTATCTTCGCTACCCTCCTGGTGCACTAAGTTACTCAGAATAAAAGGACAGACCTGAGGAGAAGTAAGCACAAATTCTCAATTCAACAATTGTCATTTTCAAAATAAGAAAGTTGTGACTTAATTCAGTCTGGTATCCCACTTCTGCCCCCAAGTTGCTGTGCGCTCTATCGGTCGTCTGATGTGGATGAGCGCTTTGGTTCTGGATCCTCTCTGTAAGCAAATCAGCGAGTTCGGGGATCAATGTGGCACAAGGCAGTACCACTCTTAGAGATTCAACGTTTATTCAGATACATAAAGCATATATAGAGTTTGTCTGACGTCAAGAGTCTATAGTTATCTCCAGGGCTTACAGATAAGAGTGAAGCAAAATAGACACGTACACAGAAAAATTGCACACACATTTAAAAAAAAAAAGAATAATGCATACATGACACCTGATGACACAACTCACAGAGAAATTCTAATTAATAACAAGATATCTGAGTGACCTACATGCACACGTCTGATAAAGAAGAGGAGAATGTTGGAACACGGACATCGATAAGCTACATGATGAAACAATGGCACAAATCCCATCGATGACCCTTCCCCTATTCATAAAATCGGATGAGCACACTTGTTGTTTATGGCCCGCATGTCTCTGTTTCACCCTGTTTTTCCCGGTCATGAAATCTCGGCTGCAGAAGGTGTGTGTGTCACAGGAGCAATGGCCTAATAGTTTCTAGAACTGTTGCTCAGCGCATTGCACAAAGGAGAGCAGTGGGGCGGGGAGGGCCTGTCGCGTGGGTGGGAGCGATGGAGGCGGGGAGGTAAGGTTGAAGTTGTCATCCTGTAAAGGTAGGCTATAAGATTTAAGATTGGAAACGGAGTCCATTCAGAGGTACGAACATATTGGAAAGAGACGCATTTTCACTGAGCGGAGAAAGACACTCGGTAAGTTGAGAAGACTTATTATTAATCGTTTTCTTCCGTGACGCTTGGTAGAATATAAATATATCGGGGGTTTATTCCCTTTTTCTCATGGTCGTCTGTGGTGACAAACATTATTCTCTAAATGCCAATGGACGTTTTTGAGAGTAGGGTACTTTATTGCAAACATTTATCGTACAAAATGTATCTATTTACAGAGCCCGGGAGGTGACATGGCAGCCATTGTTTTATAATGCGTGCGTTTTAATAACTTGCACTCGCGCGTTCTAGTAAATCTCCTGCACGCTTTACTAAAGCGTGTGCGGGCTCCACGCGCCTCCCCACCCTACGGTATTTCAGTGCTCAGATAGCGCCATGACCGGAGCTACGCTTCACTGAACAAAACATACTTGTCTGTATTTAACCTAGCTTTGAATTTCATGAGTTTTATCATGCACAGTTTATTTGTTCAATTAAACCGGGAGATGAAAGAAACGAAGCACTTTAAAGTGTCTTTCTTTCCTTTTTTTTTGTGTGGTAGTTTTATATGCAATATGTGATGTTTCCAGAGAGCACTTGTAGAACATGTTTGTACAACCTGTGTTTTCATCATTGCATCAGCTGCGCAGTTTATTTTTTCCCAATCAAACCAAGGATGTTTGGGAAATAATGCACTTCAAAGTATTGATTTGTCTTTGTAGGTTTTTGTGTGGAAGTTACAGTACACTGTGATGTAATTCCATGCTATACCAAATAAGATCGATGAAAATGTAGTTTCAGAATCAGAATCAGATTTAATGCCAAGTAGTAGTAGTTTGGCTAATTAGGTTTAGACATATTTATGTCTAACCCTAGGGGTAGACATATTTATTTCAATACGTATGGCACATAATCAGTACTGAGGTCATTTATTAACAGAAGGTCAAGAATTTGAATGAAAGAATGTTTAGGTGACAATATTAAAATCCTTCAAGAATAGAAGACGAGATGAGGTTTTAATAACATGATGTTCACTGAAAAAGAGTTGCTCCAGTACCTTCTGTATCTTGGTCCCCATGGCGGTTGGGATGGAGGTAGGACTGACAAACTGGAAGGAATGGATAGTTCTGTTGGGGTAAAAGGCAGGAAACATCACTACCAGCTCCCAAAATGGGCTGCCACAATGCAGCTACGGTGTTCAGCACCCATCTGAACTCACAAATAATAACATGGTACAAGACACTTGAGAAATTTGACTCTAAATCAAAATCAAAGGAAAAGGGCTCTGAAAAACAATATAAATTATATATCAGTAACTCACCAACCTTGGCTTTCTAAAATATAAGCGTTTCAGTTACAACAGACTTCTTAGGCGACTGACAGTTAAAACAGAAAAACAATAATAAAACGTCTATAAAACCTTCTGAAAATCCTTGTGCAGCATAATCCAGGTCCCTGTCTGTAAAGCGCTGTACAAAGGAACGTTGATTGATGGATTTTTGACAGCAGTAAACAGAGACCTGAGTACCCAGGATAGCAGAAGGTGAGGGCCCCCTCGCCCGATTAACACGAGTAGAATATTTGCTTCGCTTTTGGTGTGAACGCACCTTCATGCCCACACCTGATCTAGTATAGCGTGCGTGCGACTTACTAAAATAAATAATATAATATGCTTTATAAAGAAATGTGCCACCTCCCGGGCTCCGTTTCTATTCACTGACTAGGGTTTTTAAATACCCCGATACATGAATGTATGTTCATAGATTATATTTATAGGCCTGTATGGTGTTTTGTGTGTACTGTTTTGTGTGTACATATCTATCAGTAGGGCTAATTATAGTAATAATCAAGCATGTCCAATTGACAAGGCCTGCTCCAAAAGCTGACCCACATATTCAATAAAATTGTAAAATAGGTTAAGTGGGAAATAAGGTTGTTTATGTTGAAACATTTCCAGTAGTCTGTCTCCTGGTGGTAAATATGTGTGAAATTGACTTATAGGCTAAATTGCTTTTTTTGCACGCATGCAGTTACACACGCAAAACGGATTGCGCGCAGCGACCATGGGTCAACTCAAATCCAAACCGGACGAAGCGGAACTGAACCCTGTCCCTGACGTCCGCTTCACGTCTCACGAAGACACCCCCCAATCGCGCAGCTCCCGACGGATCAATCACGGGGACAGTGTGTCCAATCTTCAAATCCCTGGCTCCAGTGGCGACTCGGAAAGCAGGCAGGAGATGAGAAGGTCGTCGATCTACAGCACCATCGACATGGTCCCCCAGCTGGACTTCTATGCAGATTCGATGTCAGCAGGAAACAGCAGACCTACTTTAAAGACCCTCCGCGGGCCTACGCCGTTCGACGTAAGCGTCAACCTGCCGTTTTCAAACGGGTCATCACGTCCTCGGCCTATACATCAGAATGCATCATGGGAGTTTTTGGTGGGAAAAATCCGCCATGTTGAGAGGACTCAAGATAATTGTAGGAATGTGAAATCCTAAACCAACGTAATACCATAACTTCGGCTAATGAAAACTTTGTTTTGACATGTTGTTTTGGCTGTGAAGTTTCAAACACAGCAATATGTCCCCGTAATGGCTAATCTTTTCCCGATTATATACTTAACAATGACCAAGACAATTTACCATCATTAACATTCCAATGCCCATTATTAATTAAACAAGGACCAAAACAACGTTACTCCCAATAGCATTCCTATGCCCCTATACTTCAAAATGGAGGCGGTCATTGAGATGTGACGTCACTATGTACAGGCTCTAATTTGTGTTTTTTCTCAGGCTATAATTGTTTATACAATAGTCACTTCTTACTGTTTTTTTGTACAAGGACTATAACCTAGTAGGAGCTTTTCACTTGTTTTTCAAAGGATGGGGTGTGGGTTAATAATTCCGAAATGAGCATCCCGGACGTCATCGAGAAGGAGGGACCCGACCCCCCGGCAGACGAAAAGGCCCCAGTCCGCTTCGGCTGGTTTGTCGGCGTGATGGTAAGAAAGTGTTGATGTGTGTTGAAGCGGCATATTCTAAACCACGCACACACACGCAAGCACGCACGCACGCACGCATGCACACACAAACTCACACAGTCATACTCAATCATAAACACAGACAAATGCACACTACTGCGAGAGCAAACACACACGCCCACGCAAACACAAACACACACAATTAAACAAAAACACACACACATTGAGTTGTATTTCTTTCTTCCGTCATGTGTAGGTTCGTTGTATGTTGAACATTTGGGGAGTCATCCTGTTTCTGCGTCTGTCCTGGATCACGTCCGAGGCAGGAATCTGTGAGTGACCACCACCCCGATGTGTCTCATCCATCGGATTGTTTCGTCACAAAGATCCTTTTGCTCTTCTGTCCAATTTAAAGGAAAACCAAACACTCTGTTTGGGCTTGACCCTGCCTACGATCACAGTAGAATAAAATAGCCTCTCGTCCCACTTCTGCTAGACACTTTGTTGTCGTTTAGGGGCGGGGCGGCCATCTGTAAGGGGAGGGGGGTGATAGCCAGAATGTGTGATCGATGTACCCAAGTAACCCAAAACTTCCAATACCACATTTTCATCGTACGTTTTAAAAGTTTGTTCATTGAGTTTGAGTTTTGGCCCAGGATCAATCACGAGCACCACGGTGACACTCACTGTTTCCCAGTCCACGAATCTTCCTCAACGTTAACGTACGATGCTGATTGTCTTGGCTCGCAGTGCTGACCTGCGTCATCATCCTGCTCTCCGTGGTGATCACCTCCATCACCGCCCTGTCCGTCTCGGCCATCGCCACCAACGGAAGGGTCTACTCGGGTGAGTGGCGCCCCTGTACGGTTGTGTTGTCAGTCCGGTGTACCTTCTGATTTGTCCGTCCGGGATTTGTGTTCTCCGTTGATCCGATCCGGAAAAATGAATGGAGTGGAAGTTGCAGAGCGGGTTCGGTTCACACACACGAATGAAGGACTCTGATATATCAAAAAATAGGCAAGCATGACCGCATCCCCCTGATGTAGCAGCCTCATAACACGCCGCTTTGGTGAGCTGTGAAAACGCTGGCGTTTGAGGTGAGGTGAAGGTGAACTTGTGCACCGTGGGCCGGTGAGCTGACGTTGCGGCGCCTCTTTCAGGCGGAGCGTACTTCATGATCTCGCGGACGCTGGGACCTGAGATGGGCGGGCCTATTGGCGTGGTGTTCTCGTTTGCCAACGCCCTGGCCTGTGCGCTCAACACCGTGGGCTTTGCCGAGGTCATCCGCGATCTGCTTCAGGTATTTCAGCTGTTCTAAAACTAAGCGTTGCCCTCCAGATTTTTCCAGATTATGAAAAGCAGGTAGGTAAAGCAATAATACTGATTAGCATATTCCTATATGCTAGTGCTCTGCTAATGTGGTGTGTCTGCATGTGTTCGTAGGAGTTTAACATCAGCATGGTGGATCCCACGAATGATGTGCGGATCGTTGGGGTCATCACGGTGACTGTGCTTCTCCTCATCTCGCTGGCTGGGATGGAATGGGAGTCCAAGGTATGCATGGAGAACAGGTTTTGGTGTTTTGAGGGACAGATGTTGAGTCATTGGGATTTACCTGTGATTATGGATATATCGGAAGACACATGAAAGATATTGATGTTTTCTGTCTGATCTGCCATGCATTTAGTGGTAATTCGATTCAGTCTCTGTGTTTAATGTTTCTTTAAATGGGTTAACCCCTGACCTTACCTAAACATTCCCTCTCTCTTGTTCACTCACTCACTTGCCCCCATCACTTCTTAATTCTGTGTTCAGGCCCAGATCCTCTTCTTCGCCATCCTCCTCATCTCCTTCGTAAACTATTTTGTTGGCACATTGATCCCTCCTGATGAAGTAAAACAGTCCAAAGGCATCTTTGGCTACAGAAGTGAGTTTTCAACAGTTTTTAGTGATGCAATTTTAGAGATGACAAACCCAGGAAATTATTCGATCTTTATCTTTAATGATATCTAAACTTATCTCATCGTAGTATTTGTGTTTTTCCAATGAATCTTTTGTAATTGTGTCACCAAATCTTAGGCGGGCAGCACATTCCAACCATCACTAATGTTGATGACAAGACACCATCAAAATACTCCTGAAGTCACCCCCCCCCCCACACACACACACACACACATCAGGGTCATGAGAATGTCTTTCATGTCAGCCATGTTGGCTCTGAGTGATACTGAGGACCAATGATACAACCGATGGTCCAATGACATGACCGATGGTCCAATGACATGACTGATGGACCAATGACACGACTGATGGTCCAATGACAAAAAATTTCCCCTAATCCCACACGCCCTTTAGCGTCTTAGCGAACGACTCGTACGACAGATGCAACATTTCAGATTTTCTTTGTCCTTTTTGGGAGACTAATAACAACCATTGGTCATTGTTTTCCCAGGTGAGATCTTCATTGAAAACCTGATGCCGCAATTTACTAACAAGAATGACTTCTTCAATGTGTTCGCCATCTTCTTCCCCTCGGCCATCGGCATTCTGTCAGGGGTCAACATATCTGGGGACCTCAAGGTACCGGCCGGGGCCCAAGATCAGAGAAACACCGCAAACAATACGCCCTCCTCATGAATAATACCTCAACCATATCTTAGAGATCTGACGAATGAGCCACTAACACTTAACCACAAAGGCACATTAACTAACCATTGATTAACTGTTCAAATAACGGTGAATGAATGTACCCCTATTGTACAGCGTTATCAATGACCCTATGTTTTTAAATTAACCAGGACCCAGGGACGGCAATCCCTAAAGGCACCCTGGGGGCCATCTTCCTCACCACGCTGTCATACCTGGGCATCTGCACTACCATCGGTGGGTCTTGAAATTTTTCGGAAAAAAAACATGATTCCATTTTTTTTTATCGGTAACGGACTTTACGGATGACTTCACCCGGTGACCTCTGTGCCCTCCCTCCAGGCGCTGTCGTCGTCCGTCACGCGTCGGGGAACGTAACCGACGTCCTGCTGGGAAACTCCACCGACGGCTGCATGGGCCTCGCCTGCCAAATGGGATGGAACTTCACTGACTGCATCCAAGCAGAAAACTGTCAGTTCGGCCTCGCCACAAGTTCAAAGGTACCGCCTAATGGTTGTCCTTCTACATTCAGGAAGAAGGCCCTTAGGGGGTCATTGAGTAAACCAACCAAGCGAGACTCAATATACACATACATAGGAAATGTTAGTCCAGAAGTTACTCGCAAACATGCTATGCTGCACCCCTACCACTTAGCCGTTAAGAATTGAACGCAGGTGTTCAGGAAGGGAATGCGAGGGTCACGTTGAAAGTGGTTGAGATGGCTGACTGAGTCCTCAACACCACCCAGGTTCTTGGTGATGTCTCCGGGTTCTACTATCTCATCACTGCCGGCGTCTTTGCGGCCAGCTTGTCCTCTGCCCTCGGGTTCCTTGTGTCGGCCCCCAAGGTCTTTCAGGTAAATGTGCACATGGGCCATATTATTTATCATGCAAGAAATATCAGCCATTTTGTTTATTTCGGAAAGGTGTACATGGATTCTGTTGTGGGATGTTTGGGTTGTATTTTCTTGAATTGATATAACATTTTTGGTAATACCTTACAATAATGGTGCATTCATTAACGATGAATTAACATTAGTTAATGCAATAATAAGCATTTACTAACCGTGTATTAAGGGTTTACTAATGTCTGGTCATCATTTACTTACAATGTTCATCTTAACTATGGTTATAGTCTTCATGTTAACTAAGGTATCAATTCATACATTATAACCATAACCCCATCACTAACCCCAACCCTAACGCCTATGCTAATGCAATATAATAATCCTTATTACTTCTCACTTGCATTAACTAATGTTAATGAATGGGTAGTGAATGTTCCCTTATTCTGAAGTGTTCCTTGTGATCCGTCAGTGTTTGTGCAGAGACAACATCTACCCATACATTGGGTTCTTTGGTAAGGGTTATGGGAAGAACGACGAACCCCTGCGAGCCTACCTGCTCTGCTACGTCATCGCCATCGCCTTCATCCTGATTGGTTAGTAACATCCAATCGTGACATCATCTGAGCTCCCAAACCGGTGTAACCAGTGTGAACGGACCGATTTACAAACTGATCAGCATTCTTTTGTAGTTTAAAGCGCATAAAGGCAGTTTTTGTTGTCGGATGTTGCTGTGGACTTAAGAGATGTTGATCAATACAATGTCTTTAGGAGCGCTGTGTCATTACGCTGTGCTTTGGGATTGAGGCGTTTCAGAAGTAAGAGGTCGGAAGATATTCCCGACGATCACAATTCGATATTGAATTCCTTGTAATCTCGCGTTGAAAAATGTCTGCAAACTGAGGTGTCATGGTGCTGCAAATACGGGACCCTATGCTGTGTATGTGTGTCTGGGACTGATATGTGTGTTTTGGCGTTGTCCAAACAGCGCAGCTCAACATCATCGCGGCCTTGATCTCCAACTTCTTCCTCTGCTCCTACGCCCTCATCAACTTCAGCTGCTTCCACGCCTCCATCACCAACTCGCCCGGTGAGGGAATCTGACTGGCTGCTTGTTTCGCAGCCAGTGTGTGTGTGTGTGTGTGTGTATGTGTGTGTGTGTGTGTGTGTGTGTGTGTGTGTGTGTGTGTGTGTGTGTGTGTGTGTGTGTGTGTGTGTGTGTGTGTGTGTGTGTGTGTGTGTGTGTGTGTGTGTGTGTGTGTGTGTGTGTGTATGTGATTGTGTATGTGTGTGTTTTTGTGTG